>APFE031697700.1:37133-47562 GCA_000404065.3 Pinus taeda
CTACATTGCATCCATAAAGAAGGAATTGGGGAAAAGTTTTGAAATGATCGATTTGGGCTATGTTCATTACTATCTTGGTATTGAAGTAACCCAACATCCAAAGTCCATATTTCTTTCTCAAAAGAAATACATTGGAGATCTGTTGAATAAGTTTGGCATAACATAATGCAATCCTCTTACTACTCTAATGGAACAAAACTTAAAGCTCACATCTATTGAAGGAAAAGAATTTGAGGATGCAACAAAGTATAGACAGCTTGTAGGAAGTCTCAACTACCTAACTGCTACAAGACCAGACATTTCGTTTACTGTTGGAATCCTCTCCAGGTTTATACAAAAGCCTTGTGAGGGACATTGGTCTGCTACAAAAAGAGTTCTAAGGTACTTGAAGGGAACTCAAGACTTTGGAATCAAGTATACACAGGTGGACGACTTCATCTTGATTGGATACTCTGATTCAGATTTCGATGGAGACAAAGAAACTGGGGTATCTACTTCAGGATATGCTATGAGTCTTCGATCAGGAGCTATCTCATGGAGATCACGCAAATAATCAGTTCCAGTAGATTCCACAACAGAAGCAGAATACGTGGCAGCAGCTGAAGCAACAAAAGAAATTGTGTGGCTCAGGAAAATTCTTGAAGATTTGCAGGTAAAACAATTACAATCAACTCCACTCATGATTGACAACACCTCTGCAATAAAGTTGGCCAAGAACCCAAAGTTCCATGATCGAACAAAGCACATCAATACTAAATATCATTTAATTCGAAATCATGTTGAGGCCAAAACAATCCATCTCCATCATTGTTCCACAAATAAGCAAATTGCAGACATCTTCACCAAAGCGCTTGGAAGAGAAAAGCTTGAACGATTCAAAATGATGCTTGGACTCACCAACATCCCTTCAGATTAAGGGGGGGCGAATGTTGACACCTAATCCTCGTGATTGGTTGAATATAATGTAAATAGATAAATAAATAATATGAACTGTCATCGAGAGATGAATTGAACAGTATCTCCCTCATGTATTTAATGAAGACCTACGTGAAGGAATAAAAATGAATCATTTTTTCCTTAAGGAGTTACTACCTGGCTTGACAAGATTATGAAACTGAGGATAGAATCCAATCAAAAGGTGGAAAAGTAAATTCAGAACCATTCATAGGCATAGATTAAATTTTCCAGTTGGCATTTAGAAGAGGGGAGATATTGGAATTGATTGATGACATTTTCGAATTGTGGGAGAATATTGGCATAAAAAATCAGAAGGTTAAAAAGTCTAAACCCATAATATGCATCAACAGTAAGACGGGTCCTGGAATGAAGCAACTTCTAGATGATATGACTATCACACCTTGAAGAACAATGCAAGGTGTGAAAGATGAAAAACTAGTCGAATCAATATTATATCGTGTGAAGTCTGGTGAATTTTCATTGGAGGAAATGTGCTTCGATTTTTCAGAAGTAAGTTTATTGAATTACTTTTACTTTTTCTTGGATTATAATTTTCTTTTAAATATAACATATTGTTGTTGGTATTATCTGTTATACATATCACTATATTGATAATTTTTACTTTATTTATTCATTCATAAGATTTAAACGAAAACACAAGAACATATGGTTAAAATGTTGAGTGAAGAGAGTTGAAATGATGTTATACTCAACTACCCAAAATTAAGTTCTACAACAACATTTAAAGATTGTTATCTTGCATTCAAAAAGGTACGTTGATTTTTACATTCATTTTATTCATATAATTTTTTATTTTACTATATTACTTATATTTATATTTATTTATTTCATTAAAGATGTCGAAGAAGGATGCGAATAGAGTACCAAATACTTTCAAAAGTTTCATTGAAAAAATTAAGTTGCAAAGGTTGAGAAAGAAGCGTCTTAGGAATGTTGAACTTGATCCTACTCTTACTCATTTCAGTTGGATTGCGTTGGGGATTATCTAACATCAAATAATACAAGGTGATTGTGAAGACATTGCAAAACACATTCCTAAAAGGGAATATGCCCTGGTTATTGCAGAAATTCCTCATGGTTTCAATTTCCCAAACATTGAATATGATAGTGAGCCTTACACTTATCAAGATTTTAATAAAGTGGTTATGAGCTTTCACGAAGTCACAACATCACCACTTTGGAGATTTGTGACATTTCATTCAGACGTACAATTTGCAATGTCATTAACAAGCTTCAACGGAAAATCAAACTCAACGATGTAGCTTACATGGTAAGACATTGAAATTGTATGTTTGATTAATGTAATTCTTTTTATGTACAAGTGGATTGAACTTTCCTCCTGTCGTGTTACAGGAAAAATTCAAATCTTATTTCTTCCAGAGATCAGCCAATTACAAGTGATTGTGAGTTCATCTATGTTGACTGTTGGGCAAAAGATGATAACTATAAGTCTAATCTTTTGAACCAAATAGATGGAAAGAGTCATAGACAAGTACTCATTCATGATGTTGTCATAAAAAAGTTAGCATATGAGTATAAATATTGAAAAGGAGATATAGTTAACATTTACCAAAAACCACAAACATTGATTAACTATCTTATAGATTTATCTTCAAATGAAGGAGATTGGGTTTTGGATTTATTTTCAGGTTCAAGTAATTTTTATTATCTGAAATTGAATTTTAATATATTTTTTTTGTTTTTATGTGTTTATACTAATTTACTTATTTATTGTTTTTGTGCTTGATGATTAGGTACAACACTAGCATGTTTCCTACAAAAAGGGAGGAAATGCATTGTGATTGAAAGAGGCCCTCTATAATGCAATTTTATTCAATAAAGAATTAATTTTCTTCAATTTATTTTAGATGAAATGGAAGAAGTTGGTTTGAGGAAAGGAGATTTTAATGAATCATGTGTGGAAAAAAAGTGAAAGGAACCTCAACCACCATTATATGGAATGATTGGAAAATGACACTTTGCGAGATTTGCGAACATGAAAGATCCAGTAGATGAGGAAAATGAGGAAATTCAAGCAAAAAATATTGGGTAAGAAGAAAATAATGAATCTGCAGAAGACGATGAAGATGGATTATATGATACTGTTGATGACATTTAAGTTATGGTTGCAAATAAAACTCAATTTTGAGAGATATTCATTAGTTTTACTTGTAACTTTTTGACTTTGAGAATTTATGAGAAGAATGAACATTTGATTACTATTGTTATATGTTCAATATTTGTATTATCTGATTTTCAATTTAAGTTTTATTTGAATCATTTTTTTTTTGGTAAAAACCCTGTGATTACTATTATTTTTCAACATAAAATTCATAAAAATGCTATTTTTTAAAGTTTTTTTGTTAGGATTTTCCCATAAAAGTCGTTTATTTGACATGTTATTTTTGACAAAAATTCTCAAAATGTGTATTTTTTTCATTGTATTAATATAAAAAATGTGTTTTTTTGTCAAATGTTTAAAATATTTGTTTTTTACTGACAATTATTTGATGTCCATTGAAATATTAATTAACATTACTTAAACATATAGAAAATAGTAACTTTAAAGTATTGACCATTTTTTTATTTTTTTTATCTACACAAAAAAATGAAGATTTCATTACAAACAAAATTGAAAAGAAAAATGAAAGCACAAAAATATACAATTAAAAAAATATCTTATGGGAAGAAGGCATTAAAAAATTTAAATTGTCAAAAATCAACCCTCTAAAAGAGGGGTTTGATGTTGCATCAACACTTTTCAAAATCAGAATGAAAATCACTAACATTGAAAAAAAAGGTTCATACTTGATATATAAGAAAATTTAAAGTGCCAAAAATATTCTAAAATAAGAAAATTATTTTGGCATTACCACTTTTCAAAATGGGGTGATTTTTTGCTATCTCAAAAAACGGGTACCGGTTCACTTTCTTGTTTGATCGGTAACTATGTTCAAGTTGTATCGTAGAAAAAGGTTGTCGTCTTTGCACCTTTTGGGCTCTCTAAGAATGAGGAATAGAGTTATGATGTTAATGGATACAAGTTCAAGTTTGACACTAACAAAGAATTCCATGGCAATGTATGCAGAAGACTGCATTTGATTTGAAATGTAGGATGATGTTAATAACCACATTGAAGAATGACAAGGTTAAGGTCTGATTTAAAGAATAATTGTGCTCATGACATTTGAGTCCTTATGTGGACAAAAGATAAGAACAAATTATGTTGCAGTGTTTGTAACCAAATCATGTACAGGTTTGAAAACGCGCACTATAATTAGTTATAGTGTGGACTAACTACCAAACTTTTCATGCATACTCCTATAATAATGCTTAATGGTGCATCTAAAGAAAAATGAGTAAAGTTACAATTCACTTCTTATAACAAAATAATTAATGCATTTATTTTTTTATTTGATAGCAAATGGATGTAGAAAGTTGGGGTTTGTTTTTGAAGAGGATAATAAATTGTTTTAAAGCACATTGGAATAACCCCTTTGAATATTCAAGATAAATAATGAGTCAAGCAGTAGGTCTTGACTATAATGACTAATATTTGATTAAGTCTTGTCATGGATTTTGATTGATTTCATGATGGTTGGTAGCATTGAGTATTTACTATATTGCACTTCCCTTCATGAATTAGTATTTCATGACATCATTATTAGTAATTACCATACTAATGAATTGTATGCAAGATTTTGACATACTCTTCTTCAAATGTATATTGCAATATGCATAATTTAGTTTTCGATTGAAGATTATTAAACAATGTAAACAACATGATAGTGGTGGTTTATTTCAATGTTATTGGTCTAAATGATTGTTACCATAATTGTTATCAACACTTACTATTGGTAAATCAATGTTTTTGTATGATTAAAGTTTTATATAGACTTTTATGTATATGTGGGGAACTATGATGATTATGGAAGTGGATATTTGTTTAAGAATGCATACATATGACTTGAAGTTCTTGAATTTTACAAATAACTTAGGTCATGATAACAATAGTGTCTCTAAAGTGACTATTTAATATAAATGCATTGTTATGTCAATAATAAAACCATAAATGGAAAAAGGTTGTGGATTTTCATATGAACATACATAAATGATAATTGGTAGGATGAGGGCAGCTAAGGTTACTCCATGGTTTGAAAATTTACCAAAATGCATGGCATAAATTCTTTTATTTATGATTTAACAACTTAGTGATATAACTTGTAGTAGCAAGATGTTGTTGATTCCATTGTTTGTTTAAGCTTTGTAGCTCCACTAGTTAGTTGGTATGCATCATATATCTAACAAATATGGTATGTTTATTCTTTATAAATCCATCCAGTATGTGTGAATATTGTGGTGACACTACCTGTTAAATTTAACCATTGAAGCCCATTGTTTTATGGAAATGTGGTGTCTTCATCACTAAACAAAAAATTTGGATGCCATATTGAATCTATTACAGTTAATAATTGGTTTAACCAAGAAACATCTCTATGATTGACTTCAATTTAGTGATGTTTCATAATGAATGTTCATTAGATACATGTGTAAGTGAAATGTCATTTTGCACTAATTTGGACTATAGTAAATGACAATGATTGGTATAGAATGTCTACATCTTTTAAAGAGGTCTGATTGCCTAAAGTGTTGTTAAAAAACAACTTCATGGAAATTGTGTTTTAAAAGTTCTTTGAATGTATCGTTATTTGTTATGCTTACTCTTAACGCATGAAAATGGTTTATGAAATATAGAGAGGACCAATACCTTTCTACCTTCTTGAAATGTTGAGAACATTAATACATGTGCAAAGTGAAATTGTCAAGATGTTTAGTAAAAAAATAATTTTTTGTAGAAGGTACAGTTTTATCAAAAGAAGTTGTGACTAATGTTCCTAGTGTGATTAAATAGTGGTAGCTTAATGGTAGCATTATAGTATCACTAAAATTCCAATACCATAGAATATAAGAACCAGTACAAGGTTAAATGTTGCAATGTGATTTGTAACCACAAATGTGAAGGTATAATGTTTACCATTATGACATGCAAGATTTGTGCATAGAGGATATAGTAATTTGTTTTCTAAAATGTATTTTGATTATTAGGTGGAAAATTTTGAAATGAACACCACCTATATGACATGAGATGGCAGTCATGATTTCCTGTCAAATTTAGGTTTACATATTATGGGCCCATGTTGAGGCTCAAGTATTGATACATGATGTATATAAATGTTTCTTTTTCTTTAATGTTAATGTGCATATTGTCATTTATGTAAATTATAGTGGGAAAAGGTGCTAATGAGAATTTAACATCCTAGATAGTTATAGGAAATTTGAGAAAGGGACAAGGAGGGCCATTGGAAAAGGAAATTGCATGCTCGAATTTACTCTCCATAGAGATAGATGATCTCAAGAAAGGAAAAGGGTTGGCCAATAAGGTGAGAGGGGAAAATCCTAAGACAACCTTGTTGTTTTCAAATCTTGTTGGAGGAGGGCCAAAAGAGTTAGATGTTGAGCTAAAATTCCTCAAGACAGGATGTTATCATTGGAATAGGAAGGAAATTACAATCAGGAATCCTAGATTGGACTTAGTGTGGTCAGTGAAATCCTACACTTGACCGATTGTGGTCATTCAAATCCTCGATTGGACTTGGTGCGGTCATTCTCATGGAATGGTCTTGGATGTGAAATTGGCTCAATCTGGTTAGTGGAAAACAATTCTTATTGGTTGGGAGGAGCATTATTTTTCCTATTATGGTTTTCATGGCAAACCAAGTTAACTACTAGATAAGTGATGTCTTAAAATTAATTTTTTGAATGTTTTTGTAATAAATTTACATACATCATGACAGGAAAGAAGCTTAGTGCTCATGAAGGAACTATTGTAAGTGTATTTCCTCTATTATATTACTAGTATTATGGATATCTTTAGTGAGGGATAAGATAGTACACACTTGGTGCAGTTATCACTGCTTTGATAATTCTAATGATTGGAGAGCTAGGTGCTCTCCAACTACTTAGAGAGGTACTCTCATAAATAATTTAAATTTAAAAATATTTTGAATATCATTTGGTTGAAAATGTTGTGACTAATGTCATCTCCTTTGATTTAATGGTCATATGCTACGGGGTGATTTCCACGATGGATGATAAAACACCCTACGTGCTCATTGTTGGGATGATGAACCACTCTTAGATTTCTTGTCACAACTGATAAACAACTTGTAATTAAAATTATTGCAAGAAGTGGCCATGATTTCCAGGATTATTGAAAAGTTAAAATAAGTTGATATAAAGACGTTGTTTTTGTTTTAAAAAAATTGAATTGGATAAAATATTGAAATAAAAGTGAATATTTTGCACCTAAAAAGGTTTATAATTATCAATACAATTATTATTTTTATTTTTTGGTATTTCTTTGAAATGAAATTATTCATTTTGAAGGGGAATGATCTCGTTATCATTGTTCTAGTTACAAAGCTATCATGACTGCGTTAAATGTCATGATTGAATAGTGATTTAAAAAACAAGATTCTGAGACAAAAACAACCTAAATGAAAATACAAAGTTCCAATGGGAGATACAACTGAGAAAACATGTAATAATGATGAAAAGAGGAAGAGATGGACACTAAGGATGATTCTATATTTATGGGGGGAGAATGTAATATCCCCATATCTCAAACATAATTTTTCACATCGGCATTTATGAGTTAGTAACAAGGAGAAATATTTTATATATTAAATACATGGACATGATCCTAATTGGTTGACGCCAAGATTTAGTGAGGGTTTGGAAACAGTTTGAACTACCTTATGAATCGGTCCATGACAAAAATTTTAGGGAGGGGCATACAAGGATGCTACTCTTGTACTTAAGGATGATTAAAATGTTAGAAAATATTAATGCATAGACCATGAGCTTTTTGTTCTGCTTTTTTAGAAAATATTGTAGTGAAATCTAGTATTAAATTGGTCCTAAGAAAAATCTAGATTCTCATGTCTATTAATGGAGTAGTATTATTGGTATTTCTTGCCTCCCTACTGACTGTGATCGATGCAAATTGAAATAAAAGTTAAAATAAAAGCCAAGGATCATGCATGAAGGGAATTTTGATGGTAGAAATTTTTTGATAGTCATTGTAACAATACCAAAATTGTTTATGATGTCTCATTATCAATAGTAGTCACCAAGAGAAGATTCATATCTCCAAATTACATGAAAACTATTAGTAACTACACCTTTTTCATTCAAAACAATATACAATTAATATGTTATTCCTTGAAAAATAACATGTCTCTTTTGTGATTAGTTATGGTGAAACTAAAATATATGGTATTCTTGCATGCAAACATGGAATAAATTATGGTGATTTCTCTCTTAAAACAATATGTGTTCTTTTACACAGAAATAATAGCTATAACATGAGCTTTCTTGAAGAAGAACATGTGTTTATATACACAAAAATAATAGCTATTATATTAGTTTTCTTGAAGAAGAATAGCTGTTATAGACATACACCAAAATAATAGTTGTTGTGTTACTTTTTCATTAAAATGAATAGGTGGTTATATGCACAATAACAATAGTTTTTGGCTCAATTTATTTTGAGATAAGAATCCATGTTTACATGCATAACGATCATAGTTGTTGGGCTACATTAATAAATTACTATGTATTTGTATGTATAAAAGAATAGCTATTGTATTAGATTTCGTGGAAAAATTATGTATTTTCATGTATTTGAAAAGAATATGTATTGTGTTAGAGAAATATGTGTTTATATGCACAAAGATAATCGTCATTGGGCTAGTTTCTTTTGGATAAAGATTATGTATTTCATGCACACATATAATAACTATTTTGCTAGTTTTCTTTTAAACTATGTATAGCTGCAGTGGTTTTTCATTTGGAAAAGAAATGTGTTCTTATGTGAAGAAAAGTAATAGTAGTTGTGGGAAGATTTCCCTTTGGTTATGTGAAGAGGTAATAATACCCATGTTGAATCATTCAAATTTTACCATATTAGTATGGACAAAGGTAAAATGTAATGATTCCCATTGTTATAATCGATGGGAGATATGGAAATATAAGTATTACTTGGTAATCTTTACACGTGTGAGATTTGGATAGATAGACATGTGTCAGAGCCATACACATGAATAGATAAATAGACATGTTTTTTTGTAATTATGTGATTTTCGTTCAAGTATGTTCAGTATCAATAAAGGAGGCATGTCTTGATACTTTGTTAGGCATTTTATTTATGCATATGAAAATAAGTTTGAAGCATAACTAGTAAAGGTTCATTATAGGGTTTGATAGATATCCTATAGAATCATGATGTAAAAGTTACTAATGATAGTAGTTGGAGGAAAACATTATGAATTATATGAAAGATGCATTATATTTAACATTATGATGGGAGAATAACTAATGGTCCATGATGATTGAGGGATTTTTAAACACAATATAATCCGTTGTAGGGAACAACTAGGCCACAAAGACACAGTGGTCAAGGAATTGTGGGGTAAATGATATCATGATGAATGTAATGGCCTCTGATTGTTATGTTTTAATTTCATATGATATTTCTTTGTAAAGTTTTTAACAATGGTTAAGGTATGGGCTCTCTTACAACCATATAATGAGAGGTGAACACCCTGACATTACGTTTAATAAAATAAACATTGTATAATTTTTCCCTTTGGGTTTCCATGGGATATTAGTGTCCATTGATGTGTTTTCCTATTACGTCATTCTAATAATGTTTCTTCCTTTCATTACAGTGACACTTACATCATCAAATATGTTATTAACTAGCATAATTAAATGAACAATGATAATCATGTAAGGTTATAACATGGAGCTTTATGTTAGTATGTTGCAACAAAAGTTATTACATTATCTGACTTGCTATTCCACTTCTTAAGTTATTTTATGTAATGAAAATTATTTTATCTAATGGTTAGTTAAGGAATATGCAATAAGCAATTGATAATTTTAGAAGCTAGTAGATTATGTAAAAAAATTCTAATCCTATGTATTTTTACATGAGGTTCTCTAGGGCATTTTAAAAGAAAAATATTTCTATTTTAGTCATTTAGTCATTATTCTAAATAACATCATTTACAATAGTTCATTTAAATTTTTTTCACAATCCATTCTTTTTTTTATTAAAAATATATATATTACTATCACAAATATCTGGATTTCAAGTTGAAATATTTCATCTTTAATTGTTCACTTATTTACAAAGGTTTGTATCTAGTATTTTTCTACAACCACAAATCATGTATTATTTAATTTCTATCCAAATACCATATTCTTTGGCAAATAGGAATCTAACATAAAGCTTTGATCAATTGAGGCATATTTTACAGTAAAATATGAGAGAAACCTCTCTCTCTCTCTCTCTCTCTCTCTCTCTCTCTCTCTCTCTCTCTTC
>APFE031697700.1:57999-118722 GCA_000404065.3 Pinus taeda
TAAAAATGCTTTGGAACCTAATGCACAACATTTAGAAGTCTAGGCTAGAGACGTATTCTGGCATCGTAAAGCCTGGTAACTATTGCTTTCATTGCTGGTTGCGTGATTCCTCCTCTTTGAGACGACAATTGTTACTACGGACTTGTGCTCCCATGTATCATCGAGTATATATTGGGAGACCACAATAGGCTATATCCTTTATCCTTAAGAAGCCGTGTCTACTGCCCTATTGATCGCAATTCATTGAACATAGCATTCGGGAAGGTTGACTGTCGTACCGTAAAAAGTATTTTGTAGTTTTGCGATTGGTTTGGTAATCCTTCTGTCTAGATTTCCATAGTAGTCTCTTTAATTCCTTTTTAGACTCCTTAAAGGAAAATGCCCATCTGAGCACTTGTCACTTCAGGCTCATTAAAAATTGAAGGCGACTAGAGTCATCTTTTGTCTTTTCTCAACTCTTAAAAATTGAAAAAACAAGTTGTGTCAAAGCGTCTAAAATTTATTTTAATCGAAATAATATCACTATTCCCATGTTTGTCTTAGGTTGAGGAAAATGGAGTCTACCAACCAAGGATTTCCTCTTGGAGGAAATCCTAGTCTTTTCTCCTCTTGGGAAGATGTTGGTGCACCTCATATGGCCACATTGTCACTTCCACGATTGACGATTGGCTTGCCTATATGTCTCTTCTCGACCTCCATTGTTCAAACACCGTGATTCCTAAACAATCAAGTCAGCAACTAGATGATACTAGAGTTACCTCCCAACATTCTACTTCATCCGTTTCTCCCTCTCCTCCTTCCTCTTCACTTGATGAAGCTAGTAAAGTTGAAAATCAAGTGACTAATAAGGAGAAGAAGGGGAAGGAGAAGAACGAAAAGAAGAAGAAGGAGCCAAAGGAAAAAAGGGGAAACTATGCATCGTCTAGTGAAAATCCACACACTGCACCATCCAAGCCTAAATATCCATGTGTCATTTTCAAAGGAGATCACTATCATCGAGATTGTCCTTACATCCCTCAGATCTTAAGGGACTGGTCTCCTCGTTTGCACAATCGAGTGTCATCAACCTATGATCATGTTGAAAGTACATTGTTAACTAGTGAAAACGAAGTATCTAGACAAAAAAGGAAATGCAAATTTCCTTGTAAGTTGTGTGAAGGCGATCACATCATCCACCATTGTCCCTTCCTAGACGAAGCTAAAAGAATCTTGGATAATTGTCCTGCTTCACCGCTACGGCTTCCTCCTGGATACAAGAAACTCTTTCCGAGTCCATCACTACTTGAAAATCCGACTGACACTCCATTATGGTCAGTTGAAGATAAACCCTTTGAATCCACACCAGACAAAAGTCAAAATGGCAAGGTAGCAGTTGACCCATTCTTGCCTTAAGAAGGTTCACCTTCAAGTGATATAGTCACTGAAGAGAATGAGAATGACACCATTCAAATTCTTTTAATAAACACATACTCCGATGAACATGGGGGCAATCTACTTGTTACTTTACCATAGGAAGGAAATTCGTCAGAGTCATATCCGGCTATCTATTCGGTCCCACCTCCAAGCAACCTAGTCATTTCCTTCGATTGGAAACTACTAGGCGGACCCTGTTTACTTGCTAGTGTACCATTCTGAATCATTGTACAAGCTTACAGAATGGTCATGGTCGATACCATCATAGATGAAGGGGCTTCTATGAGTATCCTTCCCTCAACTGCTTGGAAAGCACTTGGTTCGCCATCGCTTCTGCCTGAGATGAGAAATTTGATAGGCTTCGACAAAGGAACCAGTCGACTGTTAGGGATCCTTCCAAATGTGCCTATTACTTTGAGAAGGAAAATCATTTATATGAATGTAATGGTAGTCCAAGGAACTGTATACTATAATATACTCCTTGGGCGCGACTATATTTATAGCATGGGAGCCATTGTCTCCTCACTCTTTAGAGTAATGTGTTTTCCGCATGAAGGCCGAGTGCTCAGCTCGTAGACCAGCTTTTGTTCCCCAACTCACACATAGCTAATAGTCAAATGCCATCCCTAAATGGTCCTTTCGCACAAGGAATGTCTCATCAATCTCCAGTCTGTCCACCTAAAGAATATGAGTAATTCGGGGGACATGACTGAAACCCAGGGGGCATGCACCCTGCCCTGCGCTGGCAGGAAAGCTCTAGGTATAGGGTAGGTTTCCGCGAAGGATATATGACCGGTCTGACACCCTTCCATATAGGAATATGGGATTAGACTGGAATAAGATACCTCCATTAGAATGTATGCCTTTCTCGATAGAACAAATGTTTTGTCTGCAAATTGAAGGGTAACCTCGAAACTCTACTTCGCTATACCTGGGGGCATGAAAACCTTTTTGTGTGCACGTGAAGAGTGATCATTTATTTCTGTAGTATATAGATTCTCAACCCTTTAAACTCGTAGGATTGGTCATTTTTAGCATGCATAAAGAAAGGATACGAAGAAAAGCTTCGAAAGGTGCAAGCTCCACAAAAATGGAATCTATCAATGAGATGTCCTTATTATATGACTAGCATGAGCAATTTTTATGTGAAGTTTAAGCTTGTTAAAAATTAAACCTAAGCAATGAGCAAATGTTTCCCCCAGAGTTTAAGCTCATTAAAAAATGAACCAATCTCCAGTAAATAACCATTGTGAATGCATTGTCATCAGCTTTTGAGATTTGTTCGTGTTCTCATAATCACCTCCACTCTGTTTTAGCCGATCATACGCCTCCATTTGATTGTTTACCCTTTTTGAGTAACATCTATGACGAGTTATCTTGTTAGCCGTCCTTATGACACTACCGTGATTGGAAAATTCCAAACCTTACTTGGAATCAACTACTACCCGAAATCATCACCCGGTCCTCAAAAGACGAGTCTCCTTTAAGCTCTTTTCATCTGACTCAAAAAATATGAAAAGATTGTCGAGCAATTGGCTTCTCCAACTCGTTAAAACTAACATAAGTGCTATCCCTCCTCTAAATTTTAATCTTTTTGGACCTGGGGGATTATTACACAAAAATATGAGTGCTTGTCTTGTTCATATCGTTAAAACTATCGAAAATTCATCCCTTTCATATTATTTTGTACTTTTTGGGACTTAAAGGATTATATGACAAAAAAGAATTATTGGAGTTTCCTTTCTACCCCTTTTCAGACTCTCTAAAATTGAAAAGGACTGAGTTATCATTGTCGTTAAACTCGTTAAAATCAATAGCGACAAACTTGTCCATATAGACGAGAACGAATTTCACTGTCACTAGGATCGTTAAAACATAGCGACGGGTTCGCCCGAAGGGAGAACTATAGAACAAGCATATGTTATCCTCCTCAAGCTTGATGAAAATAAAGAGGTACTAGTCTGCAATGACTCGGGAAAATTGGGAACAAAACTTGAAGAAACTTTATTGGTAGCAAGTCGCTCTTGAACATGACACTTTCACTCCACGTCTGAGTCCGGTTGGGTTATTCCGTTCACTGGTCATAACACCATTGGTCCATCATACCATCCATCTTTGGGGTTAATACTACCAATCCATTTCAGTGTTGCCAGTATGTTCAAGAGAAGTCGCTCAGAGAATTCACATGTGTCTCATCCGCTGTAATACATTCACGCTCCATTCTTTCATGACCGCCACTCTTAACCTTGTATCATCAGATCGTTTTCACCTCCAAAATCATTTGCTCTGTTTCATGTCATAGATGTGGGATTCATTAAGGCCCTCCTACAACGGGTCACTTCTCGTCGACATCAGCTCATTATCCGAGAGGTTGACCTAGGAACAACCCTTTCACTACCTTGAAGCTTGCATGCCTCAATGGCAAGTTTCTGACTTCCGACGATAGGTTTACATCAATGGCCTTCGACCGAAAGATTTTACGTGGTGTTCAGTGCCAAGTCCCATTTTCACACCACGTGAATTGTATTGTCATACCTTAAGGGTCATCATCATTATCGGTGATTCCTCTCATGCCTGTTAACAACTTACTTCATTTGCTGGTAATCAGGTGATGTCTTTCCATGTATGACTCTAGAACATCTTTCGCATGGATCAAATTGTACTCCGAGTGAATATTGAATGAGTTTGAAGAACTCGGATCTAGTTTCATCCACCCGGGCTGCAATATATTTAGGAATATAAAGACATCAAATGTACATCATTGCTGAACAGACGATCATAAGTCTGCTACATAGATGGTTGTCTGTCCTATGTACATGAAAATGAATTTATAAAGCTAAGCATGGGAATGCTTGCCTCAGCTAGATCATGAAAAATGTTATGAACATAATGTATTGTATTGTATATTATTGGAGGTCACCTTCTAGCTCAAAAAAACTATGGATCCTCATGATAAATCATTTCACCCGACATCAAAAGATTAACGACCTCATGCTTTAGGGGGCAACCATTATAGACATTTTTGGGCACTGCAACCCCAATCATACATGTCCATAAACCAAGGGATTCTAAGTCCCTAAAAGTGTTTCTTCACACCCTAAAGGAACAAGGTCAGCTAATTACATCATCTCCCAGAAGTTCTCCACAGAAAACTGCTCAAAACTAGTCAAAACTAGACCATACAGACTGCCCAGTGCAGAGAGTGTGATGCATCTCACCTGCTCATAGTAAAAAGTGCGATGCATAATAGAAAGCCCTTCTGTAGGTTGTGATGGGCGAGAGTAGACAAATGGAAGAGATAGTCTGCAAGGTGGATGATCATGGAATCTTCGAGAAACTTCACTTGTGACACTTGCCTCTCTGAATTTGCCTAGGGATGAGTAAGAGATCATCAATCTCCAAGTGGAATCAAGAACTATCAGAGAGAGGACACTAATCAAAATCCTAGAAGCTGACTCACCCCCCTGTAATCATCTGTATATGGATGCCTCATCACAAAGATCTAGAGGCTAGAATCTTGTATCTTGTAAAGAAGTGTTGTTGGTTTCTTGGTGCAATATAATAGTGTTGGGTGATCTTAGCTTTTCATGAGGTGAAGAAGGGCTTTCATGCTAAGAGGATGACGTTGGGTCAGAACAATGGGTTGTAATTCTCTTTGCTATTCATGATATTAATAAAGCTATTCATGTTTTCCTCCACATTCTTGTATGTTTGATGATATATGCATTTCTATGGTCAATATATATCTGGTACTATATTGTTTATGATTGTAGATCTTTGTTCTTCAATAGTATTATGCTGCTTTGATTCCACAAGTGCTCTTTGAAGCTAGGTAAATGAAGAAGGAGTGGCAAAGATATGTTAGAAGGGAGAGGAACCAAGCAAGGAACCAAGCGTAAGACTGAGGTTGGTGTCCTTTGTTCCCCTCTTATCTACTTCTCATAAAGGAAAGCAAAAGTAGTTTTGGTTTATTTCTTTCTAAGATAGCTACCTGTCTTAGTGGGACTAGCAGCTTCAAGTGGACACTAGATTTCCTAATAACAAATATCAATTAGATTAATTTTGATTTAGATGTGCTACCCATCTCAAGAGCAGAGTTGAATGCAGAATCAGAAATTCAACATACGCTTCCCAAGCCCATCATCAGACATTGGGAAGAGCTTTTCCATAAAAAGCACATAACATATCTTGGATATGATAAGGAGGTTTCCTTTCACATTCCAGATTACTCAAAGCCCATCCAGTTTCAGAGTGATGGATTCGTTCATGATAGTTCACCTTCACCTATTCTAGATTATGCTCTTCGACATTCAAAGCGAAAAGTTGTTAAATGCCAACATTGTGACCGTGTTGGACATATGAAAGATCATTGGTTTTATCTTCATCCATGTGAGCACTATCATGAAACCACTCATTTTTCAAACAGATGCTTCAAAACCAAGCCTCTTGCAAGAACAAAGATTCATCCTGGATGGATCGATTCTTGGCAATGGGCTTCAACAGCCAAGAAGATATTTCAGTGATATGTCAGAACTTGTTCTAGAGTATTAAACAATATTGTAGTTGAGTTTTCTCCATCATCTCATCTTGTATCTGACACGGGGGAAGTGATGGTCATCTACAAGCTTCAAAGCCACATTAAGCGAGCCCGAGCCACAACCTGCAATATCAGATTGAGAGTTGTAGCCAGAGATAAGGATGCCCCTGAGCATGCCGTTGATTGATGATCAGCCTTAAACCATCTATGTGGCTTTGAGTCATCTTTTCAAAAGAATTAGGGACACTTACTCTAGCAAAAGACTTCAGCTTCTTACCAGTTTTGGAAGAGTTCGAGGAATTGCATTAATCATTCTAGAGTTGATGGTCATCCTTAAACCATCACAGGTTCAAACCTCTCGTTTTGGGTTGAGGTTCTCCCTTTTTATGTGGGGTGAGACCTCCCTTTTAGTGTTGAAGGTTTCCCTCTTCAAAACATGAGGATCACTTCCTATAGCAGATGTCCTCAGCTTCATGCTAGATTTGGAAGAGTTCTGGGAACTACACTAAGCGTTCCAGTGTTGGTGGCCATCCTTAAACCACCTCGTTATACTGACATTTCATAGAGCACATTCAGCCTAGTGTTTCCATGCATTTTTGCACATTTTTTATTACATCTCTCTTCTTGGATTCATACATACCACTTTGGATTAAGAGGTAATGTTGGATACCTAATCCTGTATGGGTTGGTGTGGAATATGAACATCCACTGGAGTCCAAGAGACCTTGGCATATGGAATCCAATGGTCACTCCAATGTTCTATAAATGTATATCATGTCAATAATATATGCAACTCAATGTTGGTCATTCATATTTTGCCTCCGCCATGTATGTGCTTAAAAAATATTTTATTTATGTGAGTATGACCTACTTCCAATGATTTTAATTTTTTTTGGTTTTCATATGAAGCTTAGAAATGGAAAACCACTCCACAAATATATAAAAATCATGACATAAATATTGTAACAAAATCTAAGAATTATGGTAGAAAAATATGAGGCAATTATCCACATGTCACGAATGTTACAATAAGCTCTTCAAATTATAGTCCAAAACAATGTTTGAAAAATAAATTTTGCAATAATAATGAAAAATAAATATATTTTTTTCAAGGTTAAGCATTATAATTTGCATTGGTCAATGTTAAAGAATAATGGTCAATAAGCAGGGACTAATAATAAGAGGAAATGTGTAATTAATTCAATTATTAAAATATAATTAATATGTGACTTTTAAAAATATTCATAATAATACAAAAGTTCAATGTGAGTTGCTAATAAAATATTTTAATATGCAGGATTAACTAATATATTAAAAATAACAAAAATCATTTTAATGTAAACATTGTAGTCCATGGATAAATTGTCTCAATGTACACGTATGTAATTCAAAAATATAATTTAAACAATGAAAAGTTAGACATTGTATATGTGTATGTCGAGAGAGAGAGAGAGAGAGAGAGAACCATTGCATATTCATTTAGATATATCAAGGTATGAGAAGAATGTAATTTTTTTTTGCACTCTAAAAGAGGTTTTCATCTGAATAAATTTGATTCCTCTCAGTGCATGCTAGATCCATGCTTAAGATTGATCTACATTGATTCAGATTAATGATAATAGTTTTCTCCCATAAATCATATCCCTTTTGATGCATTTATTGGAATAGTTTTGTAGGTAACAATTTAGACACTTATCATGCATATGTTTCCTCGTCAATTAATGTATTGAAAATAACTTCCTTTTTGATGATACTCCTATAAACCAACCACTCTCATGTATATAACACACAAACCAATTTCCTTTATGTGTAATATCCCTTGTCAACCATCTTTTGTCGATGACCCTTCGTCAATAGCTACATAGATGTCCACCTATGCCTTACTCAATCAACTCCTAGTTGAACACCCTAATAAAATGTTGAAATATTATTAAAATGGATTCTAAACAACCTACAAGAATACTAAAAGGATACAAATGAAGGTGGCTATATCAAATGTCATTGAAATGGCTACCATACACATTGAAGCACTCGCATAGACGCTAAGGGTGCTTCAAAACTTACTTTACCATGTGAGATAACTTTCCTAGAGATATGGCTATGTCAATTATCATTAAAATGGTTAGCGTACCCATTATAAATATATGTTTAATTGGAAAAACTCACATTATAGAGGTAACCACTTTGTAGATCATATAAACTATTATTATTTATCCAATTATAGGGTATGATTTTCTATCAACTTGCAACATGCTTCTCTAGAGATAGTTTCCAGTTAAACCATCAAGCATTTTCACCATCGACATTCCTATTCATCCTAGTCTAGTGTAATTATTGGGATTTCCCCTCACACAGTTCCTTATTCATCTATACATTCCCACAATGGTGATTTGATCCTTATCAATAATCCCTACTCATATGCACATTACAAGTGGTTCAAATTTACAAGTTTTAAAAACTAGTGGTGGCAGCCATTCGCAGAGTATTACAAGCAAGGACCACAACATAAAGTACATCGCTATTTTGTTTATCATTTTTTAGTGCACTAGCATAAAACATTGTTTTCCCCCTTTCTTTTACCACTATACCCACGATTTGCTTCAATGAGACCAATATAGTACACTCTACTATGGGTGTATTAACTATGGGTCTATCTTCCACCAATGAATCTACTTTGGTCATATCATAATATTACCTCACATGTATTTTAGATGTGGTTAGAATTATTAGATCACCAAATCATGCATATAACTACTTTAACACTTTGTGATTCCGACCAATCATAGGATTACGTAGCCATTTTAGTTTCCTTGGAAACGGTGACATTATTTTATCTTTTCATGCCACTATACTCAATGTAGTCACATCCAGTGTTTTTTACTCTCAACATGATTTTCAACCACTGGCTCCATCTCCTAGTCAAGGATGCAAATTTCCTATCTTACTATCACTTTTTGTAGTGAGATGAGAATTAATGGGTCAATTAAAGACCATATGCTAAATTGCATATAGGAACTCATAATTGGTTGAACTCAATAACTATATGTAAATTTGATAAAATAGAATTGCAAAAACAAGTTCTTTTCGGAGGATGCACTTATCTATATCCTCACGTGAACTGGTCACTTTTATAAGTTTTTTAATCATGAATATTACTTTTTTATTTACCGTCTATAGAGATAAATGTTTATCATAAGCATAGCAATGGTCCATATAAATTAGGAAAAAACAAGAAGAATATTTAACTTTTAAGATGCAAGTGACACGAGGAAGAGTTCTAAGGGTAACTGAACTCCTCCATCATCCATTTTGGTGTCGTAACGAGAAACCCAGTTAGTAATGAGAGCATGACATGCCATCATGTAAGTATGCATATTTGGTCCATTTTAAATTTGTACTCTATAGATATATGCATATAATAATGAAACATTTATAGCTAATATTTCTCGAATTAATATTCATGCATGTGATTTAAGTTTATATGTATAGTCAATCTCTATTCAAAACATTAATTCATGTATGTGTATAATCAATATCTTTCAAAATATTAATTCATGTATGTGATTTAAGTTGATAGGTATAGCCAATTTCTTTCTATTCATTTTCAATATCAAAATAGTTTTTTTCATAGATCTCTTGTTCAATCTACTTCTCGAACCTAATATATTGTATATTCTAATTCTTAAATATCATAATATAGAAATTTTCTACTCAAATTCAACTTAATCCTCAAATAGATCTCTTGTTCAATCTACTTCTTGAATATAATATATTGTATATTCTAATTCTTAAATATCATAATATAGAAATTTTCTACTCAAATTCAACTTAATCCTCAAATATTTTTCAGCATCCTCTTCATGATTTCCCATCGATCATTGTTGATGCTTTGATTCTTTGTATTCATAAAACAATTCTTTTCCATTTCAACTATAGTCATTAAGGGAATTTACCATATCTAACTAAGTGTCTTTGGACTTGGGTTCTAATACCATGATTTACAAATGCAGGCTAATGGCCTATCCATTTCAACAAAACAAATCCTTGAGAAATGAAAAAATTAATTTATGTTCCTACCCATAGTGATAAAATGGGAAGATGACGATGGTAAGAAACATTTTTGGTTTCCAATGTTTCTAATAAGTTACATTCATGTATGAATGACTTCTTTAATTTTCTAAAATATTCAAATTAGGCAAATTAATGAGCAATAGTCTTAATTCGAATACATGAATATTACAATGAGAAAAGTAGTCATAAATGTTTCATTATTATGTGCACATATCTATAGAGTACATGATGCAGGAGCATCCAGCTCACAGTGATGAGGCAGAAAGACTCCAACCAGGTTCACGAGCGGGACACCGAATTGTCAAATTCTGCTGAAAATGATTTTTCTTTTTATTTTACTTTACAAGTCCGAAACAGTTAAATGATTTACTTTCCAGTTTAGATTACTGTTAGTTTTGATGTCAAATTGAAGGGTAGTTTCTGTAATTAGGAAAATAACTATTAATTGCTTTTACAAGTCCTAAAATATTTACACAGTTACAATTACAAATAGGAACAAAAACATGTAACTGATTTTGTAATAGAAAGAGACAAACTGCAAGCCTTAACTGAATACAGGGGCTATAAAAGCAAAACATCCATGTAAAGAAAGGGTCTTTTTTCAAATAGAGAACAAGTTGAGTAATTGAAGAATAAAAAAATCACCAAAGCATTCAAAAGTACCTGAAGAATACTGTCCATCTATTAACTCATAAATTATGAAATTGATCTCTCACACATGATGACTGAGATTTTATATTTCTGTAAATTAAATGTAACATTATGATTGTTGCACGAATATGAACTGTATCCGAAACAGTTGCCAAACAAGCACACATGAGTATAGTTGAAGAATCATCATTACGAAATCGAGACCAGCACGCAAGCAAATAATCCAGTACAATAACCAAACGCCAGCGACGAAGTACAACGATAAACGAAGACTACAGGTACCCAACAAATCATTTCCTTTTCCTTTCATTAAAAAGAACAGTTACATTTGTATTACTTAGAAACACTACAACATAGTCGAAAACCAAAGAGTGAAGGTCCCTTAAGGATTACAAAGATTGTCATAACCAAAATCAGAGCAAAGCTCGCTCAGCTGTTGCACATAGATAACAGAAAGACGAAACCCTCGTTAGGGTTTAGCTACAGACAACAGAAAGACAAAACCCTCGTTAGGGTTTGATTACAGACACAAAACCAGAGTCGTTGGAGCCGCATTGCAACAGAGAACACATCCCAGACAAACGACGGCAGACATGAAAAACACCAGGCTCAAACAATAAAGTAACAAGCGGACCATACACATAATAGAGACCTCGAGACAGGCTAGCTAAATAGGTTCCAGGCCTACAAACTTTCACGCCAACAAATATCTCTGGAGACGGGAACGTGCGCCCTCCAGGCCACTGTAGCAGACCTGCAACCAAACAAAAGAAACGAGTCAGGGTTCAACATATCAGGAAGAGCGAAACCCTCCAACAGAGAAACAAAACCAGCATATTAGAAACAAAGGCAAATGGGAAAGGAAACCTCACCAGGAGACCGCGTGAGGAGTGACCATAAAATTGAATCAGAGGACGCCATAGCAAGCTGAAGACCAGAGGAGCGATTGGGTTTAGACCCAGAACGAAAAGGGAGTAAGTATTGAAATAGAGAACAATCAAATACCTGTAGCAGAGGTTGGATAAACGTCGCCATTGTTCCTGTCCGAACAGCAGAGCACCCCCAGCATTCATAATCCAAGAATCGTTGTCAAAATATATACGAGAGCCAAAGACCAGAAGTATAACAGCACACACAGAAATGGAGTAGAACCAATCGTGTACAAGCGTTAAAACAACAAGCAGTCACAGCAAATATGGCCGGAACCAGAACTTGAATTCATCCATTTAAAACAGAGAAACCAAGCAAGCAAACGACTTACCAGATTTTACAGAGAAAACCCAGAGCCGAATACAGTCAATGCATATAGGAGAACAAGCAGGCAAACGTGCACAGGAAGCCTCCATCCGCAACCAGAGCCAACATATAATCAACCCACAATTATGAAATTGTGACTCAGAACCAGCAGAAGCCAAATACAACGCCATCGAAACAAATTCATCGCGCAGAGCTCGAAACCCTCAGAACGACAGCAGGAATGACAAGAATGATCGAGAAACCGAGTTAGGGTTAGGGTAATACCGGTTACCAAGGCAGAAGGACTGTGTATTTACTCCAGCAATTAATGTTCAGCTACCAACTATTGAGCGCGGGAAAGACCAATACCAAATACAACCACGTAAGCGCCCAAGTGGCACATCCAAAGTGTAAGGCATAACGATAGAAAGGGTTGGTTCCCATCAGAGTGGTATCAGAGCGGTTTGAGTTGAAAGGATTTGGGAGAAATGGATATAGGCAGACGAGGACGAGGCAGAGGTGCCCGTAGGATGGCAAATGAGGTGTTGAGAGAAGAACTCAGAATTCTTACTGCTCGATTAGAAGTAGTAGAGGCAGGCAGGAGGAGAGATCCAGAGTTAGGTGATGTTAGTGACGAAGAAGTGGAAGCACCAGCAGATGGGGCTGAAGGTGACTCACCAGAAGTAAGACTGTTGAAGTCTGTATTATTGTCAAATAGTAAACCAAAACTAGAATTGCCAACCTATGATGGCAGTTTATCGATTGATGTAGTATTAGATTGGATTAGCGAGATGGACAAGTACATTGAATGCGAAGAAATTAGTGAAGACCGTAGGGTCAAGTTTGCAGCAACAAAGTTGAAAGGACACGCCACCCTGTGGTGGGACAGTGTCCAGAATGAGAGGAAGAGGTTGAACAAGCCTCCGATAAAGACCTGGGCAAGGATGGTAGCTAAATTGAAGGGCAGATTTCTTCCAAGAGATTACCAAATCGCGTTACATAGGCAATTTCAAAATTTGAGACAAAGAGGTCTGACAGTGAAGGAATATACGGAGGAATTTTATCGAGTAAACTTGCGAGTAGGATATACAGAGGATACAGCAGAGAGGATAGCCAGATATGTGAATGGGCTGAGGATGGAAATTTTAGACGAAATAAGTATTTTGTCTCCCAACAATACAGAGGAGGCATATCAGAGTGCAGTTAAAGCAGAAGAAAAGCTTAACCGAAGACAGAATGCCTGGAGAGGACGTGGGTCTAACAGGGCAAGAGGCCAGTCCTATGGTAGGGGCCGAACTTCCAGCAACAGCGAGGAAGCCAACAGTTCGAAGACTTCGGGAACAGCAGAGAAAGGAGATGGAACGAGGGGTGGCAGATCGTTTCAGCGTGGAAGAGGAACTGGTCGTGGAAGGGGAATTGGATACCAGTGTTATAGATGCCACAAGTGGGGGCACCGCTCTTTTGAGTGCCCAGAGACAGATTCCACTGGACAGCAAGGCGCATATATGGCACAGCCAGAGGAAGCAGCAGCACCTCCTCAAGAGGCATAAAATACCCCAGAGACAGGGGAAGCTTTAGTGCTGCATAAGGTGTTGGTGAAGCCAGTGGATGACAGTATTGAATAGATGCAACGGAAAGCTCTGTTCAGAAAAGTTTGTATGTCACAAGGTAAGTGCTATAAAATGATAATTGACAGTGGTAGTACTGACAATTTAGTGTCAGTCGAGATGGTGGAGAAGTTAGGACTGAAACGTCTGAAAGACCCCACTCCATATCGAGTTTCGTGGTTACAGAAAGGACACCAGTTGATGGTGGATGAACAGGGTGAAGTGGAATTCCAAATAGGGTGTTATAAAGACAAAATTGTTTGCTACATTATGCCAATGGACATATGCCACATTTTGTTGGGCAGACCTTGGCAATATGACAAGAAAGTGACACATGATGGGGTATTGAATTGTTATAAGTTTGAAAAAGACGGGGTCAAACATACCCTTGTGCCTATCAGAGAGGAGAAAGAGGCAGTTGAAGGAAATGAACCAAAGGCGTTACTTATGAACGGAAAACAATTTTTGAAACAAGTTGAAAATAGTGAGATGAATTTTGTTGTAGTAAGAAGGACTAGGACAGTTTTGTTACACACAGAAATCACAGATTTGCCTGTAGAAATACAGCAGATGTTAGAAGAGTTTACAGATATAGTAGTAGATGACTTGCCGGATAAGCTACCTCCCAAGCGGAGCATTAGTCACCACATTGATTTCATACCAGGATCCAGCTTACCGAATAAGGCAGCTTACAGAATGAGCCCCAAGGATAATGAAGAAATCAGAAAACAGGTGCAGGAGCTATTGGATAAAGGATTAATCAGAGAAAGTTTGAGCCCATGTGCTGTACCAACAGTTCTCGCCCACAAAAAGGGAGGAGAATGGCGGATGTGCACTGATTCCAGTGCCATCAACAAAATCACCATACGGTACAGATTTCCATTACCACGCATGGATGATATGATGGACTGTTTGAGTGGGGCAGCTTACTTTTCTAAGATAGATTTAAAAAGTGGGTATCACCAGATTCGAATACATGAAGGAGATGAATGGAAGACAACTTTTAAAACAAATGAGGGCTTATATGAATGGTTGGTCATGCCGTTCGGGTTAAGCAATGCGCCCAGCACCTTCATGAGACTCATGAATGAGATGCTAAAGGAATATATAGGGAAATTTGTAATTGTTTATTTGGATGACATACTGATTTTCAGTAAGACACGAGAAGAACACCTTCGGCATGTGCGTAAAGTGCTTGAGAAGCTACAGCAGAATAAGTTATTGATCAATCTGAAGAAGTGTATGTTTTTGCAGAGAGAACTGATTTATCTGGGGTTTGTGATAGCAGAGAATGAATTAAAGATGGATTCGGAGAAAGTGACAGCAATCATGAATTGGCAGTCATCGAAGAATTTGTTCGAGGCACGAAGTTTTCACGGATTAGCAAGTTTTTACATAAAGTTTATTAGAGATTTTAGCAAGATCTGTGCTCCAATGTTGGAGACCATCAAAAAGGCCAGCCAACCTTTTCGATGGACAGAAGCGGCAGAAAAGATCTTTCAGCTATTGAAGAGGAAAATAACGGAAAGACCGATACTTAGGCTACCAGACTTTCAAAAACTATTTCAGGTACGTTGTGATGCAAGTGGAACAGTAATTGGGGCTGTTCTCAATCAGGAGGACAGACCAGTGGCGTTTTTCAATGAAAAACTGAATGAGAGTAGGCAGAAGTACTCCTCATACAATAAGGAATTCTACGCAGTAGTACAGGCACTAAGACACTGGAGGCATTACTTGTTGGGCAATGAGTTCGTGCTGTTCTCAGATAATTATGCATTACAGTATGTAATGCAACAGCATAAACTTAATCATAAGCATGCCAAATGGGTGGAGTACTTACAGAGCTTTAATTTTGTACTGAAGCATATCAGTGGGCAAGCGAATAAGGTAGTCGATGCATTGAGCAGGAAAGCACTGTGCAGGTTTTGGGATTTGAACATTTACAGGATCTTTATAAGACAGACCCAGATTTCAGAGAAGCTTACGAGGCGTGCCAGAATCCTTTAATAAGAGGAAACAGTCCTTGGTTGGACTATAATATACAAGAGAAATTACTTACTTTTCAAGGGAGGAAAACTGTGCATCCCCAGCTGTTCTATGAGGGAGAATATCATTCGTGAAAAACACAGTGGGGGATTGGATGGACACTTTGGTATTGACAAGACTCTGGAGCAACTTAGTCACTTTTACTTTTGGCCGAGAATGAGACGGGATGTACAACGTTTTGTGACTAAGTGTAAGGTGTGTCAACTAGCGAAAGGACATAGCTAGAACACAGGACTGTACACGCCATTACCTATTCCAGGCAGACCTTGGGATTCTGTAATTTTACATTTTGTATTGGGCCTGCCGAAAACACAGAAAGGGTATGATTCGGTAATGGTAGTGGTAGATCGTTTCTCGAAAATGGCACATTTTGTACCTTGTCAGAAAACTAGTGATGCTACTTACGTGGCTCACTTGTTTTTTAACGAGATTGTCCGATTACACGGGTTACCAACAACCATCCTATCAGACAGAGATGTAAAGTTCACGGGACATTTTTGGCGTACCTTATGGAAGAAAATGAACACCCAATTAAGCTACAGTTCTGCTTACCATCCGCAGACCGATGGGCAAACAGAAGTTGTGAACAGAAGTCTAGGAAATTTGTTACGCAGCTTAGTCGGAGAAAATTCTAGAATGTGGGACCGAGTGCTGGCACAAGCAGAATTTGCTTACAACGACTCGCCGAATCGTAGCACGGGTCTCAGTCCCTTCCAGATTCTTTATGGTATGCACCCTCGAGGAGTGCATGAACTTCGGGATCTTGGTTTACAGGAACGACGGAGTGCAGATGGCGAAGATTTTGCAAATGCTATGCGAGATTTACATGAACAAGTCAAGGAAAAGTTACAGGATAGTAGCTTGAAGTATAAGGAACACGCAGATCTGAAGAGGAGAGAAGTTCATTTTGAGGTAGGGGATGATGTTCTGGTACACTTACGCAAGGAGCGGTTTCCTAAAGGTACGTATAACAAATTGAAATACAAGAAAATAGGACCTTGCAAGATCTTGCAGAAGTTTTCAGCGAATGCCTACGAAATCCAGCTACCACCTGGAGTGGGCATATCACCTATCTTCAATGTGGCAGATTTGTTTCCGTATTCAGGCGAACTGTTGGAAGGAAGGAAGGATGAACCCGGACAATCCACGCAGAACACCCAGGAAGATAGAGACAGTTGGAAGAAACAGATGCCTTATGTCCAACCTCTTGAGATCGAAGGCATCCTCGAAACTCAGGTAGTTAGACGTACTCGGCGGAAAAATTATTTTCAGTACCTGGTCAAGTGGAAGAACCGTCCAATTGAGGACAGCTCGTGGCTTGACGCCAGGCAGATTGAACGAATAGGGACAAAAGTGGAAGAACTCATGAACAGGAGTCATGATCTTTTCTCAGCCTAAGAGCCTGATGCAGGAGCATCCAGCTCACAGTGACGAGGCAGAAAGACTCCAACTAGGTTCACGAGTGGGACACCGAATTGTCAAATTCTGCTGAAAATGATTTTTCTTTTTATTTTATTTTACTAGTCTGAAACAGTTAAATGATTTACTTTCCAGTTTAGATTACTGTTAGTTTTGTTGTCAAATTGAAGGGTAGTTTCTGTAATTAGGAAAAATAACTATTAATTTCTTTTACAAGTCTTAAAATATTTACATAGTTACAGTTACAAATAGGAACAGAAACATGTAACTGATTTTGTAATAGAAAGAGACAAACTGCAAGCCTTAACTGAATACAGAGGCTATAAAAGCAAAACATCCATGTAAAGAAAGGGTCTTTTTTCAAATAGAGAACAAGTTGAGTAATTGAAGAATAAAAATATCACCAAAGCATTCAAAAGTACCTGAAGAATATTGTCCATCTATTAACTCATAAATTATGAAATTGATCTCTCACACATGATGACTGAGATTTTATATTTCTGTAAATTAAATGTAACATTATGATTGTTTCACGAATATGAACTGTATCCGAAACTGTTGCCAAACAAGCACATAGGAGTATAGTTGAAGAATCATCATTACGAAATCGAGACCAGCGCGCAAGCAAACTAATCCAGTACAATAACCAAACGCCAGCGACGAAGCACAACGATAAACGAAGACTACAGGTACCCAACAAATCATTTCCTTTTCCTTTCATTAAAAAGAACAGTTACATTTGTATTACTCATAAACACTACGACATAGTCGAAAACCAAAGAGTGAAGGTCCCTTAAGGATTACAAAGATTGTCATAACCAAAATCAGAGCAAAGTTCGCTCAGCCGTTGCAGATAGATAACAAAAAGACGAAACCCTCATTAGGGTTTAGCTACAGACAACAGAAAGACAAAACCCTCGTTAGGGTTTGATTACAGATACAAAACCAGAGTCGTTGGAGCCGCATTGCAATAGAGAACACATCCCAGACAAACGACGGCAGACATGAAAAACACCAGACTCAAACAATAAAGTAACAAGCGGACCATACACATAATAGAGACCTCGAGACAGGCTAGCTAAATAGGTTCCAGGCCTACCAACTTTCATGCCAACAAATATCTCTGGAGATGGGAACGTGCGTCCTCCAGGCCACCGTAGCGGACCTGCAACCAAACAAAAGAAACGAGTCAGGGTTCAACATATCAGGAAGAGCGAAACCCTCGAACAGAGAAACAAAACCAGCATATTAGAAACAAAGGCAAACGGGAAAGGAAACCTCACCTGGAGACCGCGTGAGGAGTGACCATAAAATCGAATCAGAGGACACCATAGCAAGCTGAATACCAGAGGAGTGGTTGGGTTTAGACCCAGAACGAAAAGGGAGTAAGTATTGAAACAGAGAACAATCAAATACCTGTAGCAGAGGTTGGATAAACGTCGCCATTGTTCCTGTCCGAACAGTAGAGCACCCCCAGCATTCATAATCCAAGAATCGTTGTCAAAATATATACAAGAGCCAAATACCAGAAGTATAACAGCACACACAGAAATGGAGTAGAACCAATCGAGTACAAGCGTTAAAACAACAAGCAGACACAGCAAATATGGCTGGAACCAGAACTTGAATTCATCCATTTAAAACAGAGAAACCAAGCAAGCAAATGACTTACCAGAGTTTACAGAGAAAACCCAGAGCCAAATACAGTCAATGCATATAGGAGAACAAGCAGGTAAACGCGCACAGGAAGCCTCCATCCGCAACCAGAGCCAACATATAATCAACCCACAACTATGAAATTGTGACTCAGAACCAGCAGAAGCCGAATACAACGCCATCGAAACAAATTCATCGCACAGAGCTCGAAACCCTCAGAACGACAGCAGGAATGACAAGAATGATCGAGAAACCGAGTTAGGGTTAGGGTAATACCGGTTACCAAGGCGGAAGGACTGTGTATTTACTCCATCAATTAATGTTCAGCTACCAACTATTGAGCGCGGGAAAGACCAATACCAAATACAACCACGTAAGCGCCCAAGTGGCACATCCAAAGTGTAAGGTGTAACGATAGAGAGGGCTGGGTCCCATCAGTACAAATTTAAAGTGGACCAAATATACGAACTTAAATGGAACGCCTCTAATTATTTTAGTATATGAACATTTTTTTCCAAATCCATTTTATAGTGAGATTAATTCCTATTAACTTACTTTTGGAATAACCCAACAATAAAATAGTGAATTATTTATCATGTGAATATACCCGTATGCTAAATAGAACTAAATATAGACAATTAAGAGAATGAGACAATTGGGCTTCCTCAAATTGATATTGTAAAGTAAATTAATTTTTATCTAGGATGAAGGGTTTCTTTTTTCACATTTACGATTAATAGTGTTTATGACAGATATATACTTTGAGTGAATTTGGGTGGATACATCTATATGAAATAATTTATGCTCTTTAAAATTGTTCCCTTTGAAATACCTCTTGTGATTTTTATAAGACAGGTTGAGGTATTGACATCTTTTCATTTCACTTGGGAACAAAATGTGTATTTGTATGAATGAATGGTGGGGTAATGCATAGTTTTCAGAGGATATTGATGGTCTATGCATTTTTCACCAATTCAAGTTTTTTTGCTCTTTTATGGGCCTCCAATCAATTAACTAATATTTGTATCCAGAATTATGCTCAAAACATCTTCCTTGACACCACTACTATAACATTCGTGAAAGAAAGAATTAGACCAACCATATATATGGATTTTCAATTGTTCATAAGGTTTTTATAATTTGAATAACTATATTTATTTAGAATAATATTGTTATATATTTTACATAGCAAGTGTCATGTTTAAAACAAGCATAAGTAATCTTCTCAAACAATCTCCAAGTAATTTAGAATTTATAATCTTTCTTAGACCACTATCAATTTTGGAAATGTTTTGAATCTAAATATAGGATAAACACTTTGAGTTTCAGTAGGTTATTAATAATTTCATGGAGACAAAAAAGGGTGTTCCATTTGGGTAATCCAACCAAATATATCAAAACCATTAAACATATTCCTATCTATTTTGGAAATGTATGCCATAAATTGTGATCATGAAAGCATGCATGATTATTATGGCTATCTAGAAAGAGTGCATGAAGACGTGTCTCTCTCTTTTTGAAGATTTCGCCATGAATGGGTCCATGTCATCTTCTAGTTCCTTCTCCTTTATAAATTCTAATAACAAACCTAATTAGTCTTTGAATCCAAAATTAGTTTTGGTACATTACTACACATTCTAGTGGGTAATATTTGATGATGCATTCATATCCCATTTCTCAATATTTTCCTGGAGTTAAGAAATTGAGTTGACAAGCTTTTGATACTTAGTTTGAATGTACTTGATTTTTCCCTACTTGGTTTCTATCATGCAAGTATTGGCCCAGTGAGACCACTTACGATTTGATTGAAGTGTTATCCTTATATTAGCTTAGTATCATTACAGACTTGGGAATAGTCCATTTAGAGCTATCACCAACTATTTTGTTTTAAGTCCACATAAAAAAGTGTTACTAAAAAGGTGTACATATGCAATGAACACAATACAAGGATTCCTTTGATATTGTTGTCTCACAACAGTGCTAGCAAGAAACATTTTTGTTCAAACATTAGTGGGAGTATTACTACACTCATCAAGTTCCCATGTTCCTTTTGTACTCGGTAATGTAGGAATTCTTCTAATGAAATACATATTGTAGGGTTAGGGACATAAGGACAAAGTAACATGAAATGTTATATGTCTTTCCTATACCTAAGGGTTTCCAACAATGAATTTTGGCTAAATATTTCATGACATTAACCAAGGTGGAGATATTATAGCCTTAGTTGTACTATTTTTCTTTGGTACATAAGAGTGATCTCACTAAATGTTATTCTATTTGTAATATAGGAACACGATAATCATAGAATTATGTAAGGTTGTTTTCAAGTGCACCTAGGGGACTTAAAGTATACCCTAGGGTATGTACAGGAAAATTCTATGCAAAAGTGTTGTCCAATAAGGTATTATTTGAAAGGGTTCTAATAGTGTGTCTAACTATGTGACAAAAAAACTATTTCCTATATGCATTTATCCTCAATTACAAATTTACCTATGAAATGATAGATCTCTATGTTATTTAAACACATCTTGACACACTTGAAGCTTTAAAAAATTATAATAGTTCTATATGCATGTTGGATTAAGGAGGTCTAATGCTAGTTGTATTAGTACTTAACCCTTATAGATGAATTTTAGATAAGGTATTCAAAGAATATAAATGAAAAAAAATAGATACAAGAGACAAAAATGAAAAAATAGGTGAATATACACCTTGCCATTGATAAGTATTGAAGGAAAAAAAAAGTAAATTTCACCTTTCTCTAAGGTAGGGAAACCTCTTTTTTAATAGTGCTCTTCTTACAAAAATTCAAAAAATAAAAAATAAAAAATTTGTTGGTTCCTTAAATTGGTGAAACTATAAGTATTTCTAGTCCCAAAAATAATGAGCACTAACTACCTAGTGGGTAATATTTCTTAGAGAACCTTTTCACATTAATTACTATCCAATAGATTTTTTATGGGCCTTATCAGTGAATATGGCCACATAAACTAATTGACTAACTATTAACTACCCTAATGTTGGGAGATTAGAGTACTACCTTAACATGCTGCCAACATAACCACTTTCTCCCAAACTTGAGTGCTAATCAAATTTGTATTTCAAGTATAGTGATATATTCATGTAGCCCTTAATGTACAATAGACACTAGTTATGTTGCAACATAAGAGTCCCTCTCTCCTAGCATAGAGTTACCTCCCGTAAAATTCACATTGACATAAACCATCATATTACTTGAGAGAAAAATGTTTTCCAACGATAATCTTTAGAGCCTAGGAAAAATGATCATTTTTATTTAAATTCTCTCTCTAGTATGAGATCAGAATATTCCTCTTTTGTCTCTTCAAAAATTTACTTGGTTTTTCACAAACACCCATGGTTTATTAGGCCCAAAGATCTTAACTGTCCCTTTTGCTTGAACATATATTTGACCTTTGTTGTTGACCTCTAGAATGTGATATCCTCAAAATAATATGCACCACATTATTACATATTACTTTCAATCCTATAACATTAGTGGGAATAATCCCCATATCTAGTTTTGAATCACACATGAAAACACATGCAAGATATCATAAGCTTAATGATTATCACAGTCTCATGCCCATTATGTATTACTTTAGTGGAGGAGCCTCACTTTTAAGACTTCATTGATCCCATCACATAGTATTATGGATTTCCAAGACCCATCATGTATTACTTTAGTGAAGGAGCCTCATTTTTAAGACTTCATTGATCCCATCACATTGTGTTATGGATTTCCAATGATTTTCTTACAGATTTCTTCTTTTATCTTTTTAAAGATTCACGTAGTTTTTTCCAAATGCTCATGAGTTATGAGACCTAAAATCCTTAACACACCCTCTTGCTTTGTTTTACCTTTGTTGTTGACTTCTCAAATCCTAGCTACTAAAAATACCACCATTATTACATCTAATCTCGATTCCCCTAATACTAATCGAAATAAGCCCCATAACTAGTTTGCAAGTTCACATGATAGACATGTGAGGCACCATAGCCTTAATAATTGCCTTGTTCTCGTGCCCATCATTCATTTATTCAGAGTGTTGGATGTTACAAGTACTTTCACACATCACATGACTTAATGAAGGAGCCTCCTTTTTTAACTTCTTTAATAAACCCCATCTAATCATACAATCTTTTTCGAAAAAAAAGTGTCTTTATTAATCCCATGTAATGATCTACTATTTCTCCATAATACTCTTGTTCGTTTTCTTTCTTTTAAATTCTTTCACCTAATTCATGAAATAATTATATATGATGTTCCGTATAGTACTTTGTAATACCATTGAACTACTTGAAGCTTCAATACCATCAACACCTAAAATAAACATTTTACAAATAAAACACTTCAAATGGACAAAGTTGTATAAATCATAACATACGATTTCTTCAAAAGAATTATTCACGAAATAAAACACTCACCCAATGTGCGTGACGTGGTCGTGGATTTGCTCTCACTCGTCTAATGGTATGTAGAAAAGATTGGCACCTTTGAATGATGTGCACTTAAATGACAGCTTGAGCAATTTGGGGTATTTGTCCCGACCTCGTTTTCATGGATTGTCGACAGGATCATAGGAAAGGTGAAAAGTCAGATAGGACCTTCGTTCCGAACAGTTTAATCGGTTGGTCTAATAAGAAGCGTTTTATTACTGGGAATGAAGTAAATTCACATCTTTTGGGCGCCGATTGTCAATAAATTGATATCCAGGAAAGGACATGTACCAAAAGATAATTATGACGAGAGACAACCGGAGTAGGCTATTCTTCGGTCTAGGAATCGAGTATCTCTACAAGCTCTTCTTAGAACGAACGAACGCCAGTATTCTTCCATATATACACTTAATGAGAGAGGACACACTTGTAAAAGACAAAAACCACAGATATTAAAAAAAAAAAACTTTACGTTGGAATCTCCCTTACCAACCACCTATATGTCGGTGGTCCTTTGTCAACAGCTCTCTTGGCTCCCCCTCTCCACCAATTATGTCGGAATCGCCCATGTCTCTAACGCCTCTATGTCGGTCATTGACCCCTTGTCGGCAGCTACTTTGGTGTCCACCTCTGAGCAATGATGACTTCCAGCACATGTCTAGATTGGTGATAACAAAGTTAGCAGCTTTATTTTCAGCCATTTCTGTGTTGATGATCTATATTTATTTTTACGTTAATTGACTTGTCACTGGACCCTTACTTATGTTCTCTTAGTTATGAAGCCCTCGTTGTGAAGGCCCATGTCGACAACAACGGTCTATGCGTTATAAGCGGAAGATTTGACTCTTTCTCGACGGTTGACTCTGTCTTTCAGTTTCGTATCAATATACTTTACTGGTTGACTTTTTGTCTTTCACTTTCTTATCGATTCAGTTTACTGCATTACCAAAATCCAAGGAATCAACTACCATCTTATATGGAAGTGCATGTGTACATGTTTGGAGTTGTCTAAGGAGGTGGAAGAAGAATTGTCGGTACGGCCAAAAGTGGCTGGAATCTTGAAAAAAAATTCAAAAAATACTGTAAAGAGAGTGTTTGAATAGTGTTTTTGATGGTGGGAATGTACTCAGTGCCATCAAAAACGTTTAGGACACCTCAAATTTTGAAGTTTAACAACTATAACTTCGATTTACAAAAAACCTTGCGGAATTTTCTCTAAATATCACTGAAATTTGCGGGATTTTCTCTAAATATCACTGAAATTTCCATAACTTTCCGGGCAATTCCCTCTACTAATTAGACTACGGCTACATGCTTTATTAAGCACTCATTGAGAGACCTCGTGTGGAGAAAAATAGCTTATCAGTTATTAGTCCTTGCCTTAGGCGATGCAGGGACTATAGCGATCATTGGGCGTTGACTCTTTATTGATTGCGTTGATTGATCAGTGTACTCACTATTTTAACCAATGTTTTAACCAACTAATTTCCATTAAATTTTTTTAATCCAAAGTTTGCGTTTTGAGGTCTTATTGCCAGTGAGATGTATAAATCACTTGAGACTTAAGATATAATTTTTGAAATCAATTGAATTTCATTGTAACTCAAACTAATGTTAGTTTGAAGTTAGCATTACTCCAACACATTTAATGTTTGTGGTAGATCATAATACATTTATTTTTGGCTAACTCAAAGTCTATTACTTTCCCACATAATACATTTATATTTAGCTAACTCAAAGTTGACTACTTTCCCACATGCAACTGTTGCCGCGGATTTTGTCCACATGCAACAGCTATGCACATGCAATTAAACTTTCCATGGACATGCAACAACTGTCCTATTGTCCTAAACTTGCCATGGACATGCAACAACTATCTTATTGTCCTAAATTTGCCATGGACATGCAACAACTATCTTATTGTCCTAAATTTGCCATGTCAACCACCATTTCTTTGTGAGTAATGTGCCATGGACATGCAACAATTGTCCTATTGTCCTAAACTTGCCATGGACATGCAACAACTATCCTACTGTCCTAAACTTGCCATGTCAACCACCATTTCTTGGTGAGTAATGTTTGTTCTCATAATCTGAATATGAAGAATTTAGAAAAAGAGACATTGAATGTAGATAGGTATTTCTGAATTTAGAAAAAAAAAAACTGAACACAGATAGGTATTTCACCAACAAAAAGAATAATCCATCCATACGACATATCATTGTTGTTATTGAGACCGATAGGTATTTCACCAACAAAAGGAACAATCCATTCATACGACATAGCATTGTTGTTATTGAGACTGCAAGTACAGATTTCATCTCATCCATAGTTAGCGTTGCTTTGAATATGCTCTATTGTTTTCTACGGGATGGCCCTACTCCCAACATGGCATCTATTACCTTCTACATTGAAACATGAAAGGCTTATTTTTCTATGCAAGTAGATTACAAAGATTTTCTTCTCAACTAACATATATTCTTGAAATCTTTTCGGAACAACGGCCATCGTACCTACATGGTTTCAGTGTCACTCTTGGCTCTAACAATAGAACTCTCCCTGTTCTCAACTAACATATATTCTTGAAATCTTTGAAATCTTTTCGGAACAACGGCCATCGTACCTACATGGTTTCAGTGTCACTCTTGGCTCTAACAATGGAACTCTCAACAGGGAGGCTTATTGTTCTATCCAAGTAGATTACAAAGATTTTATCCTCACCTAACATATATTCTTGACATAAATGCCATCGTACCTACAAGATTTCACCCTCGGCTCTAATAGTGGAGCTCTCAACCAGGGAGCTCTCTTTTGATAGGGTTACAGACAGGTATGTGTAAAACTTATTTTTTCTTTTCTTAAAAAAAAAATCAACAAATACTTTTGTTTGGACCTTTAGCCATAGTAAAGGTCATTGGTAAAATACTTGATATAAATAATTGTGATATAAATAGAGCCTTGTTTATTTAAGCAATCCTGCCTATGGGAATGAACCAAGTGGCCTAGGAAACACTCAGCATAAGTTATTTTTATTTATTGAAAGTGTATAGGGAATGAACCAAGTAACTTAAGAAACACTCAAGATAAATTACTTTTATTTTTAATTTACTGAAATTGTTTAGAAACTATATATTTTGGGAATTGGACTCGTGACATGTTGCACCCAAAAAAGAACTAAATACTCTCTCAGTTGGATAGCACAAAACTACCAATGATAAATGCAGTCAATGTGGATTCACATTAGCAAAGAACTAAATACTCTCCCAGTTGGATAGCACAAAACTACCAATGATAAATGCAGTCAATGTGGATTCACATCTCTAGTGTGACGCTCTCCCAAGTAACTATCAAAGAATAATTTTTTTTACTGGTTTCATGCATATAACAAGTGCCCTGAAATTTCTAAAATATTTTTCTCTATTATCTATCTTTCTTGATATCATTCTTGTATTCTAAGAAGAAGTACTATGATATTTTTCCCTTTAAAATTTAAAACTTTTTCATAATATTTTTCTCTATTATCTATCTTTCTTGATATCATTCTTGTATTCTAAGAAGAAGTACTATATATTTTTCCCTTTAAAATTTAAAACTTTTCATATTTAGTACAGTATGTAGAGCTATGGACGCATATTGGGTTCAGAACATGCAAGTCTGTGAAGCCTCCATCTCGCAAAGAAATCTTCTGCTCATCCATTCCGTAAACTTCCTAGTGCTTAAGCATTAAATATATTCCTTTCTCACGTGCCACCCAAAATATTAGGATTACCTAGTCCTCGTAACACCTATTCAGTAATGGCTTTGGTCCCTTCTACGGCCCTAGCAATCAGTGGCTTCTATGGCTGTCGCCTTCCGTCAATGGCTTCTATGACTACGACTTTTCGTTTATTCTTCCTTGCTAGCTTGGTGTTTGCCTTCCGTCAATGGCTTCTATGACTACGACTTTTCGTTTATTCTTCCTTGCTAGCTTGGTGTTTGCTTTCTAAGGCGACTCCCTGATTTATCTACTACGTATTATTTATGTACACGCATATTGTTTTAAGAATAATAATTTGGTTCACTGTAAAAACTAACTAGCTTGTTATAGGGCATTAAATGACTGTTTAGCTGCATGCTCTTTAATTTTATAACACACCCGCGCGCATAACAAGATAAATGAAAAATAATGAAGTGTGTTATAAAGTTAAAGAGCATGCAGCTAACCAGTCATTTAATGCCTTATGGCAGGCTGGTTAGCACTTGCCCTTGGTTCACGTCACCCACTTAAAAGCGAAAACAACAGAAAAGACAACAAGAGGTGGAAGCACAAAAGCAAAACAACAGAAAACACAACAAGAGGCCGAGGTAGAAAAGAAAAAAAAGTAGGAGCCCGGTATATATGTTTTATACAACATACTAAAGAAAGAAAGGACTAGAAGAGGCTCACAACAACTTCTATTAATACAAAACTAGAAATCCATGGAGGACGACTCACGAGGAATATAACACTAAATAGGCATGACCAACAACATGTACGTGTATAAGAAACATGGAAATCACAAGATGTCAGTGCACTTTTGTGAACATGCATGGTACGTGTTATGATGTATAGACAAATGGTGGTATGTGTTATGACAGTATGGACAAATAGTCAATAGAAGGGCCCAAATGATGTTTTGTTTTTCCACATGTAACTACGATAACGGTATAGAGAGTTGAATTTTGAGGATTTGACACCGGATACAATTCAAGTTAGTTGTTTCTTTGTGGGTGGTGTTAGATGAGAAAGTGACAAAACTTTCATTAACATAAAAATTCAGGTTGATCTTTTGACCGTCAATAAAAGTTTTCCTTACTGTTTTTTCAATAATGAGTAAATTTCTGGTGAGATGATCGTGCATTTGTTAATGTTTCGAGTTTCATTCATAAATAAAATACCATAATAGAATAATTGCTTGCGCGGGAAGAAAGACATTCCATTAAATAAAATTGGTATAATTTGATTTTATGGATTTTATTTTATATTTTTATGAATATCAAATCTTATTTTATATTTTTATGAAGATCAAATCTATTGGCGAAAAACTTAATCCGGAAAAAAACAAAATAAAAAAGACGAGAGTATTGAAATAGAAATTAAAGGAAAAAAGGAAAGATGGGAAAATACTTTTTTATTTATAAGGAATTGCATTACAAAGAAATAATATTATATTTTCTTTTTTAAAATATCCGTTCATATTATTTTCTTTTTTAAAATATCCGTTCATATTTATAAATTTATATTTATTGTCTTTTCTTGGGATATAAACATCAACCCTCAAAAACCTGGCTTACAGTTTCTGATGTATGTAGTTCTAAGGAAATGGTCGTAAAAAGTAGAGTATCTTAAATTTAATGAGACTGTAAAGTTCATGTGATCAGGAAATAAAAATAAAAAATAAATGGAAAAATCTCTAATGCTTTCGAAATCCTACGTTGCATGAACATTTCTAATGCTTTCGAACTCCTATGTTATCCTATGTTGCTTGTGCGCATGACCACTTTGGCAAGGTTGTCGAAAAATGCTCACGAGACAACGAAAATACAGCGAATGTGAAATTAAAATTGTATTAAGAATCCTACATATATCTCTTTTTAATTTGAGACCATATAAGGATTGTAGACCCTGCAATATCAGACCATATAAAAAGCTGAGACCGGCAATAAAAAAAATCAAATCTTAGACCCGACAGGAACTACCGCTGCTGCAGCCCTTGTTAATTCAATGATCTCTTCGCCTTTTACATTTCGGATAGTGTATTTTAGTGTATTAATCAAAATTGAACTAAGTCCAACTCACATCATATCGAGGTAGATGAGGTACATGTCAATGTACAAAAACATGTTTTAGGGATTTTGGAAGAAGAACATGTTTTACATATTTTGGATTATTGAGATGGAGAATGCCCTGGGATGATAATAATATATATATATAAAATGAAAAATAGAATAATAACAAGGACATTTGGGGTGGAGTTTAGATGTGAAATTTGTTTGAAAGAATTTGAAAGTTTTTTTTATTATATTAAAAGGTGATAATTTTTTTATTAAAATAATATAAAGATTATAAATGTTTTTGGGTAACTTAATTGGGATGGTCGAAAATAAAATATTATGTACTAAGAGGATTGAATCCTTTAATTTATCCATTTTTGTTGTAGGGAAATACCTAGTACCAAGGAATTACAGTGGTAGTAGTGAAATTGACACTATGTCATGCTTTAGGATGAAGTGGCCCCCTCAAGTACAAAAGTGGGAAAATTCTTGATTCTTTTAGTGACAAAAAATTATTTTAAAATGTGAAATCCATATCACAATGATAAATATGTTTTTAATAGTCATATTAAATATCAATTATTTATTAATAAAATTATAAGCTCATCCTACTCCAACTCAATATAAGGGTGATGTGTAATTTCGTTTGTGGGAGTTCACATGTGCTCCTTAAAAAAAATACTTTAAATTAAAAAAACAATGTTGATTATAAATAAAAATATAAATGATTATACATATTTGGTTAGTTTAATTAAAAGTAAATTATAAAACATTAATAATTTTATTCTCATAGTGATTATTTTTTCATATATTACAATCTATTATGAATGGATATGGCAAAAATATTTCACTTCCACTCTTACAGTTATAAATAAAATATTTAGATGTCTATATCAAATAAATATAATTTTATATTAACTTTAAAAAAAATTAATTAAAAAAAAAAACTTTAAAGACTTATTTCTTTTTTAAATATTTTATATAGAATTTAAATTCTCAAAATCATTAAAGTAAATAATTTAATATAAAATATTAATAATAATTAAATTATTAAAAAATACAATTTATATAATTGAAAAAAAATTACACATGGATGCATATATAAATAGAGCCATAAAAAACCATTATAAGATCTATATTAAAAACGAATTTATCAAGCACTAAAAACAGATTATATCTTTTAACATGTAAATATTTTTCAATTTTTAAAATAAAAAATAACATTATAAGAAAATAATTCCCTCTTAACTCTTACTAATTCCTAATTAAAATTAAATCTATACTTCTTTTAACTTAAATGATTATTTTAAAATTTATAATTTTATAACACTGACTAAATAAAAAAAGCCCCAATATTTTGAAATAATCACACCCCATATACATCATAACTTTTCCCTAATTTTTATATATATTTATTTTAACCAGAGAAATAATGAAAACAACAAAACATATTAGAGAACTTTAACACTCAACGAAAAAGAAACCGTCTATAGAAAGTCAGTCCAACGCGGCACCCCCTACCCCACCAAAACAAAAAAAGAACACTCTGTTCAGAATCAAAGTGGTAGTACAGGTAAACTATAGTAACGTACTTTATTGACGTACATCTATTCAGATTCAATGATGATGGGCTATTAATAAGAGTCCCAAGTCTTTTCGGTATCTTTGACTTTTCAATTTATTTTATAAATAATTATACATATATATTTTAATTATATAGTAGATTTTGTATTATGTTTCTGTGGACATCTATGATCGGTCGAGATGTATTAAATGGTCCGTATATGATCCCAATATTTCAATGCGCAAAGTTTAATATTAAAACGCATTTTTTTTATGAATTAAGAAAAATTAATTTTTCCCGGGTCCCGGTTTTTGTGCCCTATACCCTAGCATCCCAGGGCAGCAATGAAGGCGAGGTTAGGTCAGGGAGAATGCCTTGTACTGACCGATTCGCCAGTACACCAACATAGATTTTCATTTCATTTTAAATAACAAGGATAATGCTTTGTACTGACCGAATCGCACCAGTACACCCACGTAAATTTTTATTTAATTTTAAATAAACCAACTACGAATAGACCAACCATCCATAGAGAGAGTACCTAACACAATTGATAATAACTTCCCTAGAATACCATGCTTATCAATTAGAATACCATTTTTTTAAATAATGAGATCTCTCACAGCATGGAATATGATTGGCAGAATCTTTGGCCAGTTCCGCTTCTAAACGCAAATACATTTCAACTGAATAGCTACAGGACACGATTCAGAGAACGGTGGTCAGAACACTTCTTTTTTGAAGATCCACACTCTGCATATAATGGCTGAAATCATACAATAAGCAGAATCAATTCAACGCGTTGGCTTCCATTCTGCCCAGAAAGGCAAAAATGTGAATCATCTGCTAATCCGTACCATGTCAAAACTCTTCCACCAATTTATCTTTCAATTCACTTGTCTAATGTTCCAAGTGATCAGTTTGTATCAATAGTTGGTAGAACGCTTATTATAATGGTAAATTACATACATTTTAAAGTCTGTATCAGTGGCAGAGTGCATCTCTGCTTTCAATTTTCTATTTCACCCTTTGTATTAGTACGAGTCAGTGCGATGTTTTTTCCAATTGGAAAGTTGGTACATTGATGGTGGTAGTCAGAAAGTCAATCTACATTGAGTTTAGCAACGAGAATATAAAAATAGATCTATTCTTGAATATAACAATGACTTGTATTTGTTGGCATCATGAAAGAAGGCCCTATTAAAATTGATATTCCGTGGAAAAAATGGAATTCTTTGGTTTTGGTTTAAAATCCCGTTCATTTAAACAAGAAAGGCAAATTTTGATTTATAAATAGAATTCATTTCAATACAATCAACTAATACTAATTAGTTAACTTAAAATGTATAACTAAGTTTGAAATAAATCTCAATTTTTCACGTGACTACTAAAAAATATTATAGAATATGTTGTAGAGGTTAAATCGCTACCATCCACCTACTAATTATTGATTATTAAATTAAAATTTTAAAATAGTTTTCAAAAATAGACATGTCAATCCACTTAATAATTATTGATAATTAAATTAGATAGATTAGGTCCAATATTATCCATTAGTAATGGAAACTCTAGAAGTAGACATCACTAATTCAATTCAATACTCCGATAATCCAGCGCCTACACAATAGGTAACATGTGTAAAATCAATGTCAATGCTCCAATTCTCTTCACCAGAGAGATTATAGTTGACCCTTTATCGCCCTCTATCACAATTATTGCTGCTCTAACATGTCAGAAGAATTAATCCAAAATGACCATCAAAATATTATACTGATTTCAAAGCAAAGAAAATTCAAGTAAGAAATTGCACTTTACTATAACATTATAGTTGGGCCTTTATCATCCTCTATCACAATTATTGCTACTCTAACTTGCCAGAGGAATTAATCACAATGGCCATTAATTTGTTATAGTGATTCTAAAGCAAAGAAAATACGAGAGTTTACTATAACATTATGAGATATGTGGTTTTCAAAACAACAATATTTGTATAATAAACATTTATTTGATGAGAGAATATCAATTCTATTTAAAAATTAGTACATTAAATGGAATAGAATCTAACTCGCTCGCAAACTATCTTAAATTTTGATTTTGATTTTAACTTGTAATATTTGCAAACACCATTAACATTTCTAGCATACAACTATGGTTTTATAATATAAATAGCATTTTTTAATTAATAATTAATTAAAAAACTATTTATAATACAAAAAATTATTTAATAAGTTTAAATTATATATTTCATTTTATAAAATTCAAACCTCAAATTGAAGATTACTTAAACAATTACATTTTAGAGTTATCAAACTTGACCAAAAAAAAACCTTTTAAAATTATATCGTTTAGGACTTTTCTTATCTTTCAATTACGCATACGTGTTGGTGGGGCCTCGAGTTGGCAGGCATCGGAGAGAGTCGAAAAAATGATCATTGTGGTTAAAGGCGTGCGGTCGCGACGGATGACGAGCGCCCGAATTCAGTTGAAGTTTACTCGGCTTAGTACGTTCAATTAAAAGCGATCAGAAGTGTGACAGATATGTGATGGGAGCGTGCAAGGGGTGGGCGCGTTGGGCAGTCCGAGTTGGGCATTCGGGCAAGGTGCCCATGGGCGAGGCGACACAGTTAGAGTGGGCGCTCCTACACTTAGGGCAGGTGACCCATGGGCGACCATTGGGTTGAGCGACCGGTAAGAAGGGATGTGTCACGCCCCCAATCTTTTTTTTTCTTATTGGGGGAGGGCGGCACCACCGTGTACTCTATTTGTTCAATAGGAGCACATATGGACTACGCCTTAACACACTACCCTACTTAATTCAACTTCTTCAATTAAGTAAGAGCACCAATTCTTCATAATCGTTTATAACCAATAAACTTCATAACCGATTATATTTCCATAACTGATTACAACCAATATAATTAACATGTAATGTAAAACCGCATATAGAACATTAACATACACAATTATATTGGGAGGGGCAACTCCTGAATGAGTTCGTCCGAATATTATATTATGAATCTCTTTTCAATAATACAACAATACAAGTGTGCCAGGGAAGTCCACAGCCACACTTAGAAATAATATAACCAGGCACAATGCCTTTTACATACACCTTATGCACCTTGCCCAGAACGACCTCCACACGCTTCTGCAAACCTGCATAACCTGTGTATACAACGACCTTCCTTGGCCATAATTAACCAACCTGCACAATACCGTGTACAAGTCTTTCACAACCGAGACCTCCGCATAACCCAATCCTCAAAACATGCGAGACACTTCCCTAAAGAATGCGCATTCCTTAAGGCTCTTCGCATATCCTTCTTGCTCTTATGCGAGGTGGACTTATGAGCCTTAATCATACATCAATATGCACCCTTATTTAGGAGCGGGTATCCACACCGGTCAACCAAAACACTCACCCAAATCTGCGCAATACTGTGTACTAATTTTCTGCTCCGACCGTAGCTTCGTAACCTCTTCGTTCATCCAAACTCCAAGTAGAGAACCTCACCTACTCCCTTTATCATGTGCATGAGTTCTACGCAATAGAGCTGCGCATTTCCCACTTGAGATGTGAAGAACCGAGTGAAGATCGATGGTGAGAATGAGCCTCATGCTCACCATATATATACGCACCTTCCATCATGTTTCGAGGGGCTTCTTAACTTAAGCCGACCTCCCTTATCCATGTAAAGCCCACATATAATTCATTTATTATTATTTTATGTTTAATTCTCCATCGATATACATGTAATCTCTATATGTTCCATGGCCGACCACTCCGTTTCACATATAAGCCCTTCCATGTATATTTTATATTATATTTATGGGCCTCCATAATATCATACGTCCATGAATTCATGTCGGTCCTCTCCATCACATATACGTCCTCCTTTTAATGGCTGTCCTCCATTATATAAGCCACGTACATGCTTATGGATTATTATATTTTATTACATGCTTTGTCCTCACGTATAAGCCATGTAATGTCATATTTCCTTTTTTAATTAATCCACGCATATGTATATATGCGTACAAGCCACACATGTATTTCGTCCCAATACACATGTTGGTCCAGCCATTTTATATCGCATATAAACATGGCTCCAACACTTAGTTCAATTTCCAAGTGTTGTCGGTAACTTCGCACGGTTTGCTGTAACGTCGCATATGTGATAATCTTTCGTCGCATTGTTGCACCACAACCGGTCCATGTCAACCGTGCCAGCCTGCGTGCAGAACTGCGCCCGTCTGCACACACGTCTGTAGTATGACCGCGCCCACGGTTCGCCCGCTCACCGTGGGTCACCCATCATCGGTCGCTTGTCCGTTTTAGCTTGCCCAAGCCTCAACCACAACCTGTTTGCCGAGTCGGGTAGCTGCACCCACGTCCCAACTTTTCTGCAGCTCATTTGCAGCCCGTCGTCATTCGCCGGATGTCGTAGCTTGCCCAACAGCTCCTCGTCCAAGCATCGGAGGTTCACCCATCGTCGTGCCAAAACGCGCCCATCGTCGTGCACAGGGCGCTCGCGCCACCGTGCACGCCTGCCCGAGATCCGAGGGCGTGACATACTCCTCCACCTGAAATCGTTGTCATCTTGACAAAACTTCATCCCAGTAGCTCCTCACCGAGATCATCATTTCATGTCATCATGAGCTCCATAAACCATCTCCAACCAACACATCAACAAGCATACAAGTCTCGGCCAAAAGGTCCCTGCAAGATGCCTTAGCTCTCCATGTAGTAGGAATGCTCCATAGTCGCTCACAACTCCATCCAAGCTGCCATCTTCGGTTTAGTGAACTCGGTTACCAACCTCATCATCAAGTCATGTCGTGAGTTTTCCCCATCATAGCTCCTCCACCTAAGTGTCACCAAGACTTGCGCTTGGTCTCGGCCATGAGAAGTCCACCCAAAACATCATCAAGTGTGTGCCCTCTTCAACTGTCCATGAGTCATGCCGGGCACTTAGCCATGTGACTAAAGCATAACCCAATCATCCGCAATGATCATCACGTTCCACCCTTGTCACGGGCCCTTGCACCTCTCATCATAAGGTCACAAGTAACCCCAACAAGTCCTATAACCGCTGTCAATCCTTGCTTCTTCATACAAAGTCCCATCAGGCACATCCATGGTGAGATGTCCTCTAGCATCGGCAAACTAATTTTGCCTCTTCCTGCACCCGGACCATCTACCAAATGTCCAAATGAAATGCAAGTACCACTACTTCCTTCACCGTCATGAGGTTCCTCCATATGAGTGACCTAACCCATCCATGTCGATAAGCAGCACGACCCTGGTTCAACTTGATCACCTTCAAGTTTTTCCTCCATCGAGCTCTCATCATCATGAGTGTCCACCCATGCTGCCAAACTGTATGACTCTGGTTCAACTTGATTAAACTCAAGTTCGGCCTTCACCATATCTTCATCATCACATGGTCCTTCCGTATGAGTACTCTCATCTGTCCATGTCCATGAGCTGCATGATTCCGGCTTGTCTTGGTTGTCTTCAATTCTGACCTCCATCATAGTCACGTTCTCAGCATCTTCGGTCAATATGACTTCCTCTCCTTGGTCTGAAATTTCACCTTGTTCCATTGCCTGACTAATTCGAAGAAGTCCTTCTCGTCCAAGCATCACATCAATGCCATCCGTGTTTATTACTACGAATTCCAGCTGACCTCTACATCCTTCCATTTGTATAGGTACATCTTGTATCGTACCCACTGCCAAGTTCCACGAGGTTATCTCCCATTCGTCCATGGAAGATAACAGTCCCGCTTCTTCCACTAATCGTGCCGATATGAGGTTATATGAGCCTCCCGTGTTTGCCAACGCTTGAACATCTTTGCCACAAATCTTCAAGGGTACAAGACCTCGGTTGTTCTCCATAACCTTATCTTCACCTGTCAACCGTCACGAGCAACCAGCTCAACTAGCTCAACCTGAGCTCTGATACCAACTGTCACACCCCCAATCTTTTTTTTTCTTACTGGGCGGGTGCGGCACCACCGTGTACACTATTTGTTCAATAGGAGCACATATGGACTACGCCTTCACACACTAGCCTACTTAATTCAACTTCTTCAATTAAGTAAGAGCAACAATTCTTCATAATCATTTATAACCAATAAACTTCATAACCGATTATATTTCCATAACTTATTACAACCAATATAATTAACATGTAATGTAAAACCGCATATAGAACATTAACATACACAATTATATTGGGAGGGGCAACTCCCGAACTAGTTCGTCCGAATATTATATTATGAATCTCTTTTCAATAATACAACAATACAAGTGTGCCGGGCAAGTCCACGGCCACATTTAGAAATAATATAACCAGGCACAACGCCTTTTACATACACCTTATGCACCTTGCCAAGAACGACCTCCACACGCTCCTGCAAACCTGCATAACCTTTGTATACAACGACCTTCCTTGGCTGTAATTAACCAACCTGCACAATACCGTGTACAAGTCTTTCACAACCGAGACCTCCGCATAACCCAATCCTGAAAACATGCGAGACACTTCCCTAAAGAATGTGCATTCCTTAAGGCTCTTCGCATATCCTTCTTGCTCTTATGCGAGGTGGACTTATGAGCCTTAATCATACACCAATATGCACCCTTATTTAGGAGCGGGTATCTACACCGGTCAACCAAAACGCTCACCCAAATCTGTGCAATACCGTGTACTGATTTTCTGCTCCGACCATAGCTTCGTAACCTCTTCGTTCATCCAAACTCCAAGTAGAGAACCTCACGTACTCCCTTTATCATGTGCATGAGTTCTACGCAATAGAGCTGTGCATTTCCCACTTGAGATGCGAAGAACTGAGCGAAGATCGATGGTGAGAATGAGCCTCATGCTCACCATATATATACGCACCTTCCATCATGTTTCGAGGGGCTTCTTAACTTAAGCCGACCTCCCTTATCCATGTAAAGCCCACGTATAATTCATTTATTATTATTTTATGTTTAATTCTCCATCGATATACATGTAATCTCTATATGTTCCATGGCCGACCACTCCATTTCACATATAAGCCCTTCCATGTATATTTTATATTATATTTATGGGCCTCCATAATATCATACGTCCATGAATTCATGTCGGTCCTCTCCATCACATATACGTCCTCCTTTTAATGGTCGTCCTCCATTATATAAGCCACGTACATGCTTATGGATTATTATATTTTATTACATGCTTTGTCCTCACGTATAAGCCATGTAATGTCATATTTCCTTTTTAAATTAATCCACGCATATGTATATATGCGTACAAGCCACACATGTATTTCGTCCCAATACACATGTTGGTCTAGCCATTTTATATCGCATATAAACATGGCTCCAACACTTAGTTCAATTTCCAAGTGTCGTCGGTAATTTCGCACGGTTTGCTGTAACGTCGCATATGTGACAATCTTTCGTCGCACCACAACCGGTCCATGTCAACCATGCCCGCCCGCGTGTAGAACTGTGCTCGTCTGCACACACGTCTGTAGTATGACCGCGCCCACGGTTCGCCCGCTCACCGTGGGTCGCCCATCGTCGGTCGCTTGTCCGTTTCAGCTTGCCCGAGCCTCAACTGCAACCTGTTTGCCGAGTTGGGTAGCTGCACCCGCGTCCCAACTTTTCTGCAGCTCGTCCGCAGGTTGTCGTCATTCCCCGGATGTCGTAGCTCGCCCAACAGCTCGTCGTCCAAGTGTCGGAGGTTCACCCATCTTCGTGCCAAAACGCGCCCGGTCGTGCACAGGGCGCTCGCGCCACCGTGCACGCCTGCCCCAGATCCGAGGGCGTGACAGGATGTGTAGGACACTACATGAGTTGGGTGAGCGGGTGGCCAGGCTGACTCGAGAGGCAATAATGCGGAAGTAAGGGGTAGTGACATGCGATATTGGAGAGGGTTGGCATACATATTATATGGATGTTGACGTGTTATGATGAGTGGTATGACCTTTGGTCAAGGAAAAGAACGAAATCACTGGAGGTTGAGGTCCACGATAGCCCATATAAATGGAGGTATCATGGAACACTTCGAACATCATCGATCTATCAAACATCACATACAAGCATAGTGAAACAGAAGCAAAGGAAACCGAGGGGAAGGACTCGGTAGCATGAAGAGTTACAATGCGCACAGGATGAAGTTAGTCACGACATAGGTTTGGGGTTTATGTTTCATGGAATGGAGGCGAACTGTTGGGCGGGCCGCACTGCATAACGCAGGTCGGGTAGGGAACTACAATGGGTAGATCAGGGAGAGTGTTTACAGGTTGTCACATTGTGTTAGCGCAGGTAGTCTACAACCCGGGCTGGTACGACGGACATGAGGGCGGACCGTGTCCACACTATGGTGCGATAGGCTTGGGTGAACACCGAAAGGTGGCAGTTGGTTGGGAGGCCTGTTGGGTAAATGTCAGGTCTGTGTCGGGTGAACAGTGGGCGATGGTAAAGACCTGAGCGTTGGGCGGTTGTGTGTAGAGTTCCGAAAAGGGTGGGTCGAGGGGGTAGTCAAGCCACAGTAGTGAATGGGTGGGCACAATAGTGTCAAGTGGTTCAACAATCCCGGTGAAGGTGCATAGAGGGATGACTTTAGTAGATTTGCAGGCACGGTTTGTAAAATTAGAAGTGCAAGAAGAGGCATTGTCGGTAGCAAATGTATATTGTATTTATGTACAATTGAATTACATAATCTTATATATCGATATTAGTCAGAGTCTAATACAAGGGATTTTCACCTCCCACATATGATTATTATGTGTTTGATGTTTTCCACTGTTCATACATATTGTTCGTATGCTTAATTGAAGAAGATTATTTCCCTACGATAATAACACTTAGATAATATTGGCTAGTGTTTGGTTAGGCTTATTCCATATACTTGAGTATTGATGAAAAGAAAAAGTATAGTGGTGCCGAACTTGCTATACGTGATTAAAAGAGTACCATAAAGGTAGTGTCGTGACATTCATGACATTCATGGTCATAACTTATCTGATCAGGGAATTTATATTCAAGATATAGAGGAATATAATAATATGTTACATAAGAATTATCATTTTTTCTTAATAGAATTTCTTTCAATTTTAATTATCAATTTTTTTTTGACTTAAGAATTTATTGGCTATTGATTTTAAAAGCTTATGTATGCATCTAAAATGTTTTAAAAAAATAATTTAATTAAGTTTTTCAAATTTTTAATACAATATCAATTTATTTTAAATTTAATAAATGATATTTAATTAATAATACACTTTTGACCCTTAGTCATTAGGATTAGCTGGATTGTTCAAGTATCCATCTTTAAAGCATCTTTCCTATTAAGAGGTCACTTGTTGAATTCTCTCCACACTCTAAAGGTCACCACATAGAAAAAATTAAATAATTTGATAAAACTAATATTTTTTAAATATTAATGTAGATTCATCATAATCCTAATAATTATTAAACATTTAGGATGGTCACCAATATTGTTGTTTGTGAACCACACATAGAAAAAAATTACAATATTTAATCAAATTATTTATTTTTTAAGTATTAATATAGATCCATCATAACCCTGAAATTATTAAGCATTTACAACGATCAAATTTCTTGAGGTGCAAAAGTCTTTTAGGGTACAAAAATTAGAAAAAAAATTCTACCTCAAAGAGTTTGATCCCTCTTGGCTCTTGATAGATCATAGGTTAAGATGGATCTATACTAGTTTTATATGTGTGTGTCTAGGTGGACAAACGATCTAGCAATTTTAAGTTGAAGAGGGAAAGAATGACACATCTACTTCATTTTCAATTTATGTATAAAATATATGAACAATTGGCATTGAAATATTAGGCCCGCTTCATGCACATTAAATTCCCCTTTTCTTATAAAAATATTTTCAAATGTGCATCTCTCTCTATATATATGTGTGTGTATGTGTGCATGTATGTGTGTGTGTGTAATATTTCATGTGTGTGTGATATTGAAATATTTTACTTAATTATGCATATTATAATATTATTTGTAGCCCCTACTCAAAAGCCACATAGCTTTTCTTGTGAAGTAAATATTTATATTACCTTCAAAAAAAGATATTACATGATAAATAAAGAAGTATGGGTATCTGGCTGGGAAAGTCCAACCATGTCCAAAAATTTAGTTGTTTCGGAGTGGGGGAAGATAAAATATTGACAAGAGAGGAAAGATTGAAAATACATCTATGGTAAGCCAAGCCTTCAATGCACTGGGGAAAATGAGAAAATAGTTAAAAAATAAAAACCTAAAACAATAACATGAATAGAGATACGAAGAGGAATGGTCACAATTGTTGGCCACTCCCCGTATAAGCCATTAGTTGTTGCTTGGAAAGTAGCTAGATATTGGAATAATGCCTGTGTTTTTTAATGTTTCCCACCAGATAATATATAACATACATTTGACACTACATGTGGTCTAAGGGGAGGACAATATCCTTGTAGATTTCATATCTCTTTAATAATACTTTGATAAGTAAAAAATTCATGTGCCAGTACATATTCACTGTGTACATATATTGGTTGTATCAATGACAAGTGTGCACTACATCAGGAATCTAATCCACCACATATGTTGTTAGGATATTCCGACTCATAGGAAATAATTAATTATAACTTGGTCTAGTGTATAGTTCTGTAAAGTGTGTTCCTTTAGTATGTACTTTTTGTAACTTATAATCGTAAGGCCACGATATGTTCTAGACATGAAGTGATCCGACAGTTCATTCTCTCCTTGGTATTACCAATACTTTATCTGTGGCTTAACACCCAATTGGTCCATGATCTCTATTTAAAGAGCATGGAGGTTCATTTTTCCGGTGATTGTTTATGAGAGAAGCTTATGTAAATTTTCTTTCATTTTATTAATAATATTTCCTGAAGTGGCCGAGTTTGCTTAGGTCATGGACTATTTCCTTCTTTGAAGGTTTTACCCACATAAAGAATATTGGTGTACTAATCTGTGATTTGTTTTTGAGCAACATCCTTGGGTGTGAAATCGAAGGAACTTGCCCTGTAAATTCCTACATGGAATCAGAGCCATTTGAGGGCCGCATTAGTTGGTGATCCAAATCCAAAGTCGGTGTAACTGCATCCGATTGTCGTTTCCTAGATCTACTGTTTCTGACTGCTTATGGGCCAAGAGGACTTTTTTATTCTGTTAGGAGCATCTGTTCCAGTGAGGAACCCCTTTTGCTTCATGTAAAAAGGTTTCTAGTAGCCCTAGCTATATCATTTTTAAGATCTGGAGGCATAAAGTCTTTATTTGCAGTTATAGTTATTTATCTCTTTTTTTATTTTGGTTTATAACGATATATAATTTTTTTATTACCGGATCTATAACTTTCATTTATGTTTATTCTCTTTGTCCCGTGACTCTGTGTGATCTGTACAAAGTAGAAATAGAAAGAAAGGATTTTTCTCATGTGTACGCTCTTTTCCACCGCGCCTTAGTGTGATATCATAAAATTCAGAAACATTGAGGAAAATATCTAGTTTCTGGGGGACTAACCACAAATCTAACTTCAAACCATAAGGCTTGGATACTTTTGTTTGTTTGTTTGGTTTGTGTGGTTGTTTTTTTTGTTTTGTAGGAAAAAAAGGGTTTTTTCAAGTAAGCACGCACCCCAAAGCTCCTGTGAGCCAAAAAAAAAAAAAAAAAACCTTCCTCCTTTCCAACAATTACTAAATCTTTTAACTATCTCACTTGGTCTAAAGTTACTTTATGAGAATAGAGGTCTTGGGGTAAAGTCTTTCTTTTTGTTGAGTTACTTTTTCAAAAAACACATGTAACTTATGTTTTAAAGGCATTTTATGTAATAGTGTTCTCACCCGTTATAAAAAGTGAGTCACTTATAATTCAAAAATAACTTTGTCTTTTATTTAAGTTACAATTTAGTGGATAGTTCATAAAATACCATTCTAAAAATGACTCTCACTTATTTATAAAAGTGGGTCACATAAAGTAATTCCTTTTTAAAGGTGAGCTAATTAAATTAAGTTTGGAGGGGGAGGGGGAGTTTTTTTTAATTATAACATTATCATGATCTTCCGAACATTCATGTTATTTGTTGGCATCTTCAACAACTTTTCTTCAAAATTCCATAATTTCTTCATTTGGAAGCCGTTTTCAGAGCCATTTTTTTAATTGGCCTATTTTTTTGAGATCTTTCGATTGGAACACTTAGTTTCAACATACACAACTTTAGTTTCTTTTAAAATGGAATTTCCATGCATGGTTATTCTTGACAGCACCAACAATTTAGAATGACTATCCTACATGGTGGATTTACTTAGAAGTAAAGGTCTTTATAGAATAGCCTCAAGCCAAGAGTCTAAACCTCAAGATGAAGATAAGTTAGCCAAATGGGAAAATAAGAAAGATCAAGAACATGGGTTGATAGGGATGTCTATTTCTCCAGACCTTAGATTCCATATCGTAGAAACTGATACCCCCGATAAAGCAATGAAAAGGATCAGTACTGTTTTTGGAATGAAAAAAGAAATTAGAGCCCATCAATTCGGAAATGACTTGCCTACTTTGCACCCCAATAATTTTTCTTCCATTGAATATTTTTTGTCCAAGTTCAAGACCCTTCAACTTCTGTTGGAAGGCATTAAGGTTAAGAAGGAAGATGGTAGCCTTATCTATTCAATTCTTACTAAGTTAGGACCATCCAACTCTATGTTGGTTTCCATCTTCCATTCTACTAGAGAAGCCTTTATTTCTCAAGGACAAGACTACAAGTCCCCCTCTTTTGATGTCTTTTATGATTCTTTAATAAGAGAACAAGAAAAACTCTTACATCTCGCTATTATTAATACTGGAAACTCTTCTAAGAAAGCCTTAGAAACCCAGTAGCAACCAATTTCAAAGAATCCTAAGAATCAACATCCTAAAAAGAATGGCCCTAAACAAAACAAGGGTCTTAAGGAATTTCAATCTCAAAATGAAAAATCAACTCAAAAAAATGATCAGGCAAATAAAAACAAAGGGAATAAGACTGATAGACATTACAACTTTTGTAATCATGATGGCCACTTAGAATCCAAATTCTTGAAGAAGATGGAAGTCTTGGAAACAACAATGAAGAATCATAACATCCATTTGGAGCACTCTTCAACTTCAACTTCATCTTCAGGAATAAAAATTTATGCATGTGGTTTTCAAGCATCTCATTCTGGAAATGCATTACATGTATCTTCTTCTACTCATTCTCATGAGTGGCTCATTGATTCTAGAGCTTCTTATCACATGGCCAAAATCAAAGCCATGTTTTCTTCTTTAAATTATTGTAACTGTCAAACACATACATAGTGGAGGCAATATGAAAGATAAACATTAGATTGTTTTTCTTATTCACAATTATAAATATTTATAATATAGAGGAGTTACCCTTGGTTTCATATTCCAAGTGGTCCCTTGGACTCCTTTTGGTTGTTTAGCTTCCACACCACCCCTTAGAGGATTAGGTGTCCAACATTCCCCCCCTTAATCCAAAGGGTTATGTATGAGTCCAAGAAAAGAGCTGTAATACAAAATGTGCAAAAAATGCATGGAAACACTAGGCTGATTGTGCTTTATGAAATGTTGGTATAAGTGTGGTAGTTTAAGGATGACCACCAACACTAGAACACTTATTGAATTTCCCAGAACTCTTCCAAGTCTAGCATGAGCTCAGGTCTTCTGCTAGAGGAAGTGCTCCTGATGTTTTGAAGAGGGAAACCTTCAACCATGAAAGGGAGGTCTCACCCCGCATAAAAGGGAGAACCTGAACCGGAAAAGGGAGGTCTCAACCTGTGATGGTTTAAGGATTACCACCAACTCTGAAATGCTTAATGCAATTCCTGGAACTCTTCCAAAACTAGCAAGAAGATGAAGTCTTATACTAGAGGAAGTGTCCCTGATTCTTTGAAGAGGTATCACCGACTGAAGGCATGCTCAGGGGCATATTTCTCTCTGGCTACAACTCTGAATCTGGTGTGGCAGGTTGTGGCTCAGGCTTCCTTGATGTGGCTTTGAAGCTTGTAGATGACCATCATTCCCCCCCTGTCAGATACAAGGTGAGATGATGGGGAAAACTCAACTGCAACACTTTTCAATACTCTAGAACAGGTTCTGACATATGACTGGAAAATCTTCTTGGCTGTTGATGCCCATTGCCAAGAAGTGATCCATCCAAGATGAATATTTGTTCTTGCAAGAGGTTTGTTTTTGAAGAATCTATTTGAAGAATGACTAGTTTTATGACAGTGCTTACATGGATGAAGATTAAAACAGTGATCTTTCATATGGCCAACTCGGTCACAGTGTTGGAATTTCACAATCTGTTGATGTGGAAGAGGGGCAGAATCTAAAACAACTGAAGGTGAACTATCATGAGGAGCAGGTGAAGATGAACTATCCGGAATAAATCCAGCACTTTGAAATTGGATTGGTTTGGAGTAGTCTGGAATATGGAAGGACACTTCCTTGTCATATCGAAGACCAGTTCTATGCTTGTTGTTGACAAGCTCATCCCAAGGTCTGATGACTGACTAGGGAAGTGCAGACTGGATTTCTGCATCTACATGTACAATTGCTGCTTCATTGGGTACTAAATCTGAATCAACTGTAACATTATTGTCTTGCTATTGATGGGTTGTGGTCTCAATGATCTAAATAGAAACAGGTTCAGAATGATGACTCCATTATTGTAATTCTGCTTGCTGTAGTTGAGATTCAAGTTGTAAAAAGTCGATTTTCTCTTGTGCATTTTGTAGACAGACCTAAATGTCTGTCAAAGAAACCGTGCTGACTTTTAATGTATCATGAGTAGTAGACAATATCAGAGTTTTGAAGAACTCTAATACTTCATTGATTTTGGCCATTTTCTCCAATGTCAAACTGAAACTTTAAAATTTGTTCACAACTATGAACCAATGTCACTACAAGGTATTCTCAAAATTTGTTCTCCCAGAAAAAATACAACAATCAAGTGATATTCTTCCTTGAGGAATGAACCAAAAGCAAGATTTTAACTCTACAATTATTCTCCAAATCCACACACAACAATGGTTGGTTGCATTCATATACAAGGAAAATTATATTGTGCATTCCCAAATGATGAGACTCAAAACAAGAAATAGGTCAATATCAAATCTGTTTACATAGACCTTATTCTACCATCATGGTTAGGATAAAAATCTTGTGCAAAATCGTTACAGCCCTACTTTCTCCTTAGGGCATATTGTGGCATTCAATTACTTGAATATTATAAAATAAACATTTTTTCGTACCTTTTCAACTTCTCATGGCATTTACTCACTCCATATGACTAATGGAATGGCAAGGGTGTAATTCATTCAAGAGTTGAACTCATTGCAGATGAAGTCAGATGCTTTGCTGTCAAACATATGAATAGAGCAACCTTGCTAGAACCTTTCAAGCTCTGTTTAGGAATAATCAGTTGTGGCAACAATCATTGTTAAGATACAGGTGGCCATTTTGTGTTTACATAACCCTTGTGCGTTGAATTCCCTCTTGAGGTTGTGTTTCTCTGCCTATTTCTCACAATACCAGAATAGTTTATTCCTCAATGTGGCAAAACTACATGACATTTTCAGCTGATATATTTCTCGTACTGAATCCATACACACAACATTGTTCAGAACTTCAACAGAAAAATCAAGCATAAATAGAGAGAGCATCGTCCTTGGTCAATTTGGATTGAGGATGATCTGGGCATGTAGATGGAGGGCACCTTTTGACACCCAACATATTGAAACCTCCAAACTCCATGAAAGCACCACGCCCAGATACCTCAAAAATAACAAAAACATGTGTATTTACCTCTCGAGTCTGTTGATAGAGATTAAGATGTTCAATGTATATTATAAACGTGGCATGACCCAAATGACTTTACAGGGACACCCAAATAATATTTGTTGTTTCTCTTCTTCAGTGAATGGGAAGCATTGGCATTGATGTGCAGTGTCCTCTGTTACAAACAAAGGAACCAATTGCAGTGGGAGGATAGCTTGTTTTACATGTGACCAAATCCTTCAAATTACTTTACTGGTGACCAGACGAAGAATGGTTGGCTTTGTTGAGCGAAGAGGTTCCCATGTTCTCAATTGAACAACTTAGCCCTGTAGGAGCACTTCCTTTCAGTGTTCGAGAGAGATTATGAGGTGATACCCAAATCAATTAATAGATAAAGATGCCAAAGGATCTTGAGCAGTCCAATATCTTGGTTTCATGCAAGGCTAGGTATTCCACCAACAATGGATTTGATATCAATCTTTTGTCCACTTCATCTCGTGCGACTCTCTCTGCTCTCCACACCACTACAAAGCTGTTATGTGGTGCTTCTGATTTTCAAGACTCAGGCAACCATTTTTTTAAGAGAATTTAGTTCATCATGGGAAAGGAGAAAACCCATATCGCGTGTGATTGAATGCTAACGTGGTATCACAATTGATATTACACTATGGAAGTTTGAGACAACTAAATACTACTGCATTGTGATTGATGCCCTTAGCCATCGTGATTTTATCAAGAACATGATTACTAGAACATATTAGGTAGATGCACCATCCAACCAACTTTCTCCATCACCCGAACAAAACATTCATGCACATCAATCAGTCAATACAGTGGAGCATACGTACCAGTTCAATTGTTCAATCGTTGTGTATATAATGCAAATTGTTCCACAATCACTGCACCATATGTATTGCAACACCCATCATAACTATCATACAGAAAATATAACACTTCATGTTCTTATGCTACGGTCTCTTTAATCACACGACTTCCATAATTTAGAGGAGAAAATGCACCATCCATGATATCATTTCCAAAGCCAGGTTCTAAGACAGTGTTTAATGTGGGGCGACATTCACTATCAGACCAAAAACCCTCCACCAATTTCACAAGAAAAAGCCAAATCACTCTACATAGGTTCAGTGCAGGAAAATGTATTAGAAGAGCAGTAGTGATAAATAAACTAAACCTGGGAACATATCTCAGAAGTGCGGTGATAGATAATTAATTTCCTTGGACAAAAATGGGATACACAGAAGGAATAATTTGAGAAGCAAATGCAGACCAGGGTTCAAAGGGAGAGCGCGCAAGGATTCATTAATTGAAATAAAACGGCCAACACCCCAGGAGATATATCAATGCTAATTCATATCAAAAACTACTGGGCCGTGCAGAAGATAGTGCATAACGTAGCTAATACACATACTATGACATTTAATTCACAAATGGATATAATTCATATGGACAACGCATAATGGCAAAGAAAATAGCTAGAGTTACAGGAGCAAAGAGTGAAACTGGGATCTGTGCTCTGACCGATGTAGATATATTCTGGAATATTTTAGACAACACTTAGGTCTGACAAGCACACAGAGAAAGACCACAAAAATTAGTGGCTCAAATATGAGCAGGGCAGGATATCGTCTGCTCTGATACCATGTCAAACGCATACATGGTGGAGGCAATATGAAATATAAACATTAGATTGATTTTCTTATTCACAATGATACATATTTATAATACAGAGGAGTGACCCTTGGTTTCATATTCCAAGTGGGCCCTTGGACTCCTTTTCACTGTTCAGCTTCCACACCAACCCTTAGAGGATTCGGTGTCCAATAACAACACCAAAAATATATATGTTGGTGATGATAGATCCCTTAGTGTTGTAGGGACTGTAGTTATTCATCTAAACAATGGTCAATTTAATGATGTATTATTTTTTCCTACCTTATCCTGCAAACTTCTACTTATATATCAGATAACTCATTCAAGTGAAGGTAAAACCATTGAATTTTCACATCATGATGTTGTAATTAAGGACCTACATTACAACAAAATAGGCAATTTGCGCCATATTTAGCACCATATTTTAGTGCGCTTTTTTCTCAATTGGGATGGGTTGCCTGGTGCTAAATATGGCTCTATTGTATATTTTTTAAAGCATCCTTTTTTGTGCCAAATTTGGTATCTTTTTTTACGCCAAATTTTACATCATTTTTTTCATCATATTTCACACCAAGTTTGCATTTGGTTTTATAACAGGTTTTGCTTCCAGTTTTTTGTTATTTTTTGCATCTATTTTTGCAGCATTTTGTGCTTCTTATTTTGTGCCATTCTTTGCTTCTAGTTTTGTTTCATAATTTGCATTGAGTTTTACATCATATTTTTCATATGATTTAATGCCCTTTTTTGCATCTAGCATGTGCTAGTTTTTGCATCTAGCCTTATGCCATTTTTTTCTTCTAATTTTGTACTTATTTTTACATCTATTTTTGCGACAATTTTTCTGCCTTTTTCACAACATTTTTTGCATCCATTTTTGTACCATTTTTTTCATCCACTTTTTTGTTTTATTTGTCTCCCTTTTTTACATCCTACTTTGCACCATATTTTGCATCATTTGTTGCATCCAATTTAGCATCATTTTTAACACCATTTCTTGCATCCAAATTTGCATCATTTTAAACATCTAAATTTGCACCCTATGTTGAACCATGTGTTGCATCTACCTTTGCATCCCATTTTGTGTCTAATGTTACATTCAATTTTGAGCCATTTTTTTTCTACTTTTTCATTTTTTTTGCACCAAGTTTTGAATCATTTGTTGCACCTCATTTTGCATCCAATGTTGCATCTCAATTTGAATCCAAATTTGAGCCATTTTTATGCCCATTTTTGCACCATTTTTTCTACTTTTGTTTTCAATTTTGCGCCATTTTTTATATCCAATTTTTCATCCTTTTTGGTGTCTAATTTTGCATCATTTTGGCATCCAAATTTGCATCCTTTTTTCTGTCACATTTTTTATCCACATTTGCATCTCATTTTGCACCTAGATTTTAGTTTGAATTTTCATCTAGTTATACATCATTTTTGGCATCCTTGGTTTCACCCTTTTTTAGTCCCAATTTGCATCTTGTTTGTGTCTTTCATTACATCTTTTTTTCACCCAATTTTGCATCCTAATTTTACACCATTATTTGTATCCTCATTTTAGTGTGCATTTTTGCATCCTTGTTTGCACCCAACTTGGTATCCTTTTGTATGCCCTATTTTTTTCCCTTCTTTGTGTCTAGTGTTGCACCATTTTTTAATTCTACTTTAAAACCCTCTTTGTGTAATTGTTTGCATCTTGTTTTGATGGCTAGTTTAACATCCAATTCTACTCCCATATTTGCATCCATGGTTACAGCCCCTTTTGGCTTCTTGTTTCATGTTTTATTTTTATTTCCATTTATGATCCCCTTTATGGGTTCATTTTACTAATCTCAATAACATAGTGAAATATATTACAATTTCTAAATATCATTTTGTTGTAGGATTTATTGCACAACTAGATGAACATAAAAAACTCTCAGTTTATCCTGGAAACCTAAGACAAACCGATTAAGCAAAAGGTCGTTCTAAGGCTTATGATTCTTAGTAGATCAAGATGTAGGGTATAGATTAAGAAAAAGAGAAGGAATTCCTGTGAGTCCTCACATGTAGGTCTTGTTGGATTTTTTAGTGTAGTTGGGAAGCGCTCCTAGCTAGCTCCAAAGCTTGGTCCTACACATAAGAGAGAGAACAAAGCAACCTTCACAACATAATATCTTGATAATCAAAACTATCATAAACATATAAATATTACTGAATAAATAAATATAAACCAAACCCCATACTTTCATTAGTTAAATAGAATAAGTAAAGAATGAATAAAAACATATGGAAGGAAGAACAACCAATCTATATTAATAAAGGAGTTGGAGGAAAGTTACAACCATCAGATGCAGATGTAGTTGCAGCAACACCTTCCCCAACTCCTAGCTCCAAATCTCTCCCTCTCAAGGGAGATCTCAGCAGCATGACAATACAAGAATTGCAATCATTTTCTCAATGGCCAAGCCTCTAATATATAGGAAAGTGAAGGCTATGAGGATTTCCCAAATTTCTCATTAGTTCAATTTGGGCAAAATGTTTTGCGTGAATAATATTTCCTCATATAAAGATGGCCTTTTCCACTTTTTAGATGCTTTTTCGCTTAGGAAAAAGCTTCCCCTTGATTTATGGCTCTTTCTCGCTTTTGTATGATTTTATTTTTTAGGAAAAATCTAAAGATGAGGATAAAGAGATCACATTCTACCATATGAGTTTTTGAAAGTGAATAAGAGTGTCAAATTGTATTTAACTCAAAAAAATTTCCTCGTGACTGAGTGAGAATTTTGGTAACAAAAGTTTGATGAAGGGGACAACTTGTTATATACTAGGATAACATGGTCCTCATGGTACATAACTTTATTATAGTATTATATAGTCTAGGAGAAAGGGGTATTTCAACCAACAACATAGTATTCTCCTCCAAGACGATGAAGAGGTATTTTCATGTATAAAACATTTAAGAAGATATCACAATTCAAATTGATAACTTAATATTTGTAAAAAAATTTAATGGTAATTGACAACATTCATAAAAAAGATAGCAGTATCCTCATATATAACAATTCTCCATAAAAACATCATTTGACAATTTTCAATATACATATATGACTACTAAATCAAAACTTATCTCAGATATAATTATTCCAAGATAAATTCACAACATTACATCCAAAAATATTAATATCATCATAATAATGATTCTCCATCAAAAAGAATTGACAATTTTCAGCACATATGTAAAGTAACAAGAAAATACTAATAATATCCTCGTAATCTTTAATGTAATAAACTAAGATTCAAAATTTGTGATCATTAGATCAAAACCTTTTGTGAACACCATTATTCTAAGGTAAATTCACAACATCCATTAAAATATAGTAATATCATCATACATAATAATTCTCCATCAAAATAATGTTGATAATTTTCAATATATACATAAAATAACAGGATAAAAATGATAATGTCATCATCATATTTAATCGAATCAACTAAAAGTCAATGTATGATTAGAAAATAAAAATGTTTCATAGATATTATTCTAAGGTAAATTCACAACATCCATAAAAAAATAGGAATCTCATCATACACAATAATTCTTCAAAAAAAATGTAAACAATTTTCAACATATTCATAAGGTAACAAGATAGCAATGATAGTATCATCATCATTATTCGAATCAACTAAAATTCAAATGTATCATTACCATATAAGACATCCCAACTAAATATAAAAAATAATGCATGGCTAGCTAGCACCACGAAAGTCATAGTCAATATCATCATGATGATCATTTCCATGATCATCATCCTAACCATCCTGATAATATCATCCACATAATAATCTCCAACGCCATATCCATCCTCATCATCATTGTCTTTGATATATGGTGTAATCTAAAGATAGTTTGTATCATCATCTCCGTGTTCATTACCTGTAGCGTTTTGGAAAAAAAATCAATATTACATGTTAGTACTAATTCTATAGCAGAATTTTAACCATAAAATGAGGTAGGACATAACAACATTTAATAGTACTAAAAAATAAAATGAAAGTATGGTTTAAGATATATTGGAGATCCAACTAAGATTACACTTGTAATTCACATTAAGTAGTAGAAGCATTTTTTAATGCATATGAAGTAGGTACCTATTGGTTCTTCATATTATATTGTGAATGTTTCTTATAATGTCCATGTATGATTGATAAATTAAGAGTTATTGGAAGCTTTATTTCAAATTACAATTGTAATTAAGATTAGACATAGAAGAAATTTTAACAAAAAAAGAATGCCACAAGAAAAAGTAAATTGTTTGTAATGAAAAATAAGTCACATACAATATGAATGTCACATGAAATATTGAGTTGCTTTTAATGCATGTACTTTTCTCTATGATAAAATGGATCCTAATGTTCATTCAAGAACAAATGCTCACAAATAATTACTTTGTTCTATCCATTAATCCATTATACCTAGTGATGACAATGATTCCATTCAAATTGCTTTGAACTCCCTAAATATAATGAAAAATAGAAAACTACATGACCATGACCATGACCACAAATGCAACCCCCTCCCTTGCCTCATCCACCGTGAGAGACAATGAACTTGGAGTTATGACCACGATAGCAACCCATCCCTTGCCTCGTGTCCACCATCAAAAGAATTAAACATAGAATTAAGAGCACTCATGTTTTCTTTATTCTAATTAATCCCCAAGGAATCTAAACTTGATCAATATATCAAGCACTAAATCAAGGAATAGATATATCACAAGAGAAGCTCAATAGGCTTTGCGAAAAGAGTGTCAAATAACAATTATCTTTGTTTTATGAAATAACTCGAGTGAGTGGAATGAATGGTGGGAAACACTTACCAAGGAAAGGAATATTTTTTGTCCGTCCTTATTTCTAATATTATTTTTGCTTCTTAGAATGGAGGGAAGTGTTTAAAAAAATTCTAAAAATTATTTTAAATTAAAAAAAATATATAATATATATATATATATATATATATTATATATATATATATAATATAGATATCTATTGTTTTTATAAAAATGGATTTTAAACATTCCATTCATGCTAAATTTGTGATTTTATGATAGAAGTTTAAACTATATATAAAAAAATAACTTAATGCCATGTGTTGTGTCACTCAGATGGGTATTATACATCTCTTCCTTGCTAAGTTATAGAATGTGCTTGGGTTTTCTTAATGCAATGAAATTAATTCTACTCTTCATTATATCTTGAGATGTTCAACTTGCACCTAATAAAACAATAAAGTTCAAATAGGTTTGACGTTGTCCTTTGTAGATCTATGCCCCCATTAATCTTGGTCTTAATATATTAATTGTCTTTTAGTGACCTTGAGTGGTCAGTCCCATTAGTTTTATGTTAGTAACATTTCTTAGGCTTCATAACATGTTATTTAATTTATGAAAATGTGTTATTGTCCATATTATTCTTAAATATTAATATTAAATATGTTGGTTTTGAGCATGGTTTAGCAAAAATTTCCCAAAAGGTTTATAGATTGTATTTTGTAATGTAATGATTCATTACTCTATGAAATTGTTTTGGATAATTTTTTTTAATGATTCTTTGATTGATGAATTTGTTATGGTAATTTTTTGTAGTATATTAACTTGTATGTGATAAAGTCAAAAGCCACCTCTTTTTGAGATTTTCCTTGGTCAATTTACCTTAAGGCCATGAAGTTCACCATTCGGTCCCAGGTTAAGGAAATATAGGAGTCATGAAGTGGCATTGTCCAAGCACTTAAACCTTGAAACATGGTTATTTTTAGTGACATTATACTTCCTTTCTGTGTAAATTCTCCATGAAAATAGTATCATGGAACATGATGCGCCTTGATAGTAAAGGAAAAAAAAGACTCCTAAAAGAAAAATGGCATGCAAACAACCCATCAATAATGTTGATATAAGAAACAAAAATATTAAGCGATGTTCTACATCATATACTTAGCAAATTAGGGATGAATTACCAATTAGTAGCGATTGATGCTTAGATATACTTGGATGGAATGGCTATTATTTGGAATGATCAAGACATCAAGATTACCAATATGTTTACCTCTTTTCGCATTATGAAAATACAATTTTAATTAATTGGCATCAAGGACTACTGCCATGTATCCAATGTCTATGACTCCAATATGGCAAATGTAAAGCCTTTATTTCTCAATTCTATTTCTGAGACAAGTAATTTATACACCCCCTATCCATGGATTATTGGGAGTGACTTCAATATTATCAAGTGTATCGAGGAAAAGAAAGGATGAATCACAATGTTTACCAAGAGATTTTGTAAGTTATACTATCAAATCCCTAAAGTAGTCTCCATTAAAGTTCTCAAGCAATAAGTCTCTAACCCACACATGTGGATAAGTGAGATGTAATACATCTGTGTGTGGTGAATAACTTAATACATTGTTCTAATAATTCCACAAACTTAATTTATTCACTCTTCCACATAAATTAACCTCAGTGTGACATAAGTAAACCAAGAGTAGACATGAAACCCTTAGGCAACAAACATTCCCTAGATACTCAATTAGGTGCTTAAATGATGAAGTGAAAATGCAAGGGGAAAAGAGGACTTCATGATTTAACCATCACAAACATGTGATCAAGTGTGACTAGGAGTGTATAATTCATATGTTTTCCAAAGAAGGAGTGAATACATGAGTTAAGATTCATTGCGCCTTATTTTTCTTTCTTTTTTTTTCCTTATCTATAGGATTTAGGGAATAAGGTTTTCATAAGTTTGGCACAACTCCTAGATATAACATTTACATGAATTTTGACTTCAACCTTAGAGTTTAGACTTAGGTAAATCAGTATAGTGTATTTTCAATTATTTTGGCTTACACTTTCTGATTTTATTTCATCACAAATGACAAAAGGGGAAATATATTTCCATGAATCTATGAATTCTTAATCATAAATGCATCATGCGATGAAAAAAAATTAATAACGTTATTCTTTATGAAAATGATGGGTATTCTTGAGAAAATATTATGCTTTTGTATGTCTCCTCCCTAGTTGAGAGGGAGTGAGGGTGGACACCATATTATCCTTGTGTCATGTATTATGGCCAAGAGTAACAATCGTAAGCCTAGTAAAGACACTGGTAGGGAGAATGGTTGATTGGATAAACTTTTGGGACCAATATTAGTTACGAATTTGTACTTTGAATAGGACTAACCGCCATAAGTCAAGTACATTAATCCAAGATAAGAAGAGTCATGAGGAACGAAATTCCCTGGTGCCAAATATTATGACACTAGATTAGGATATGATCATGTGAGGACATACCTAGTGAACATCCTGGTGGGGTAAGTGCCTAGAAAGGTAATGGTGTCCAAGTTTATGACTCCCAACATCATGCTCTGATTTGATGGAGAGATAGGACTTGTTAGTCAAGGCCTTACTAGTTTGAAAATGTTGGCTATGAGGATGTAAATCATCGTTGATGCTTATGAATGTAGATCCCTTCTTATATGAATATTTCAACTTGGGTGTACTTTTTTGTCTCATTATGAGTACCTCCCAAGTTTAGAGGGAGTGTCATCGTCTTCATTATCATCATCATCACCACCACCATCATCATCATTATTTTCATCATTGCATTATCCTCATAATCACCATTCATGTCATCATCATCATCAACATCATCATGATTATGGACATTTTCATCAATTGTTCATAATTATAGGCGTCATAAGAAATGTCATCAACCCGAAAAATGTTACGAGTGCTCGAAAAGGGTTGTTAGGACACATGATATATGCAAGAAAATAATAACTTTATTATTTAGAGGTGATTGATGATCATCATCATCACTACCATTATCATCGTCATTATAATTTTCATGATCTCCATCATCATAATTAATGTAATTTCTATCATCATTGTTGTCATCTTCTTCATGAACATCATAATCATCATTCATGCCATTATTTTTGTTGATGATGACCAAGATGAAAATAATTATAATGATGATCAAATGATGATGACTTGGAAGACAACACCAAAGATAATGATAATTATTATGACCATGACAACATTTAAAAATTGGGAGATTCACCAAGGTCATTAGCATCATCATCATCATCGTTGACATTATAACCCCCATCGTCTTTATCATCATTATCATTATCATAATAATCAAAATTCATGTCTTTTTCATTACCATAATCATCATAATTATTGACATTGTCATTAGTTGTTCATAATTTTAAATGTCATAAGAAATATCATCAATGCAAAAAATATGATGAGTGTTAGAAAAGGGATGAAAAAGTGAACAAGAAAAATGTGGGCAACAATAAACATAAAATTTTATGAAGAGTGGACACAACATAAGTAGATGCAAAACAAGAGACTAAAATTGACAGAAAAGTGGATGAAAAAGTAAATGCAATAGTTGATGCAAATTTGGACACAAAATAGGATGCAAACATGGATGAAAAAGTGGAAGAAACCATGGGTGCAATAATAGGCATAAAACTTAGCATGAATTGTGGTGAAACAAATGTGGATAAAACAATGAACCGTAAAAGGGACACAAACTTGGATGCAAAAGGGATGAAAATTTTGATTAAAAAAGGGATGTAAACACCAACCAAACATGGGTGCAATAGTCGGCACAAAATTAGATGCAAAATTGGATGCATCAGAAGTGGATGTAAAAGTAGATGCAAAATGGGATGCAAAAAACATAAACAATATTTGATGCAATCTTGGACACAAAAGAGGATGCAAATGTGGATGAAAAGTTGGAAGAAAATTTGGGTTGCATAGTTAGGAACAAGATATGACACAAATTGTGGCACAAAAAAAGTGGATAAGAAAGGGGATGTAATAACAGACACAAAAAGAGATGCAAACTTAGATGCAAGACAAGATGCAATAAGGGATGTAAAAGTGGATGCAAACATGGGTGCAACAGGAGAAACAAAATTGGATGAAAAATATGGATGCAATGGAAGTAGGTGCAAAATAAGATACAAAATGAGACGCAAAACACAACACAAAAGTGGATGCAAAAATAGATGCAATATTTGATGCAAAAGAGGATGTGAAGATGCATGCAAAATTGGAAGCAAATGTGGGTACAACAGTAAGTACAAAACATGGCACAAATTCTGTTACAACAAAAGTGGATGTAATTATAGAGAGAAAAAATAAGAAAATGAATAAGCAAAATAAGATGTAAAAAGGGATACAAAAGTGGACGTAAACATGGGTGAAACAATGGATGCAAAATAGGATGCAAAAGTTGATGCGACAAAATTCCATGCAAAAGTAGATGCAATATGAGACACAAAACCTGATGCAAATGTTGATGCAAAAGTGGATACAAAAAGGGATGCAAAAATAGATGTAAAATTCGATGAAAACCTAGATGTATATGATGATGCAATCATGGATGCAAATTTAGAAGCAAAAATGGGTGCAAAGGGAGGTGCCAAACTAGGTGCAAATTATGGCACAAGAAAATTTGATGCAATAATGGACATAATAACAAATGAAAAAGAGGATGTAATATAGATGAAAACCAATATGTAAAAGTGGATGCAACAAAAGTAGATTCATACTTATATGAAAAACTAGACACAAACCTCGATGCAAAACTTGGCACAAACATGAGCTAAAAAATGATGCAAAAATGGATGCAAAAAATGATTTAAAAATTTATGCAAAAGATGATGCAAGAGATGATGCAAGAGATGATGCAAAAGTTGATGCAAGTGTAGACATAGAAAGGGATGCAATAGAGGATGGAAAATTTTGGTGAAACAAAATTAGGTGCCAAATTTGATGCAAAACATGGTGCAATGGATAGCACAAAACTTAGCATAAAAACTAGCATAAAACCTAGTGTAAAATCTGGTGCAAAACCTATTACAATACCTGGTGCTAAACTTGGTGTAAGAATTGGTACGAAACTTGGTGCAAAATTTGCATCAAGTTTTGCACCATATTTGATAAATGGACACAAATAGCACCAAAAATGGGCTCTAGATGCAAAAAAGGAAGAAAAAAGGGACACTAATCAAGGGTTTTATTGTAGTGCTAGGAGATCGTAGATAGATTTTAGCTACTGGAATTACTAATGATTATACAAGGTTGTATAAGTTTAACAAATTTCGGTCATCAACTATTCCCTTGGTATTTTTTCTCATAATGTGAAGTGAGAAATCTTTGGCATTAGTGATTTGGTCACTTAAGCTATCTGTTATGGAACCAGCTCAAGAAAAGATAGAAAAGATAGATCAACGACTTAGAATTCAGCCTCTTCGAGGGGGCAACCTCCTTTACATTACATAAATGAACAATTCTTGGATGATGCAAATGAAAAGACTCCTTTCTATATATAGGAGTCTAAGGGACCATAACATAATCAGAGCCTACATAACAATAATAATGCAAGGGCACAATAATAATAATAGTGGGCTTCTATGGGGGTCAATAGTAACAATATGGGCGCTACATGGGTACATCAATATAATAAGTGGGTTGTACTAATAACAATAAGGGGTTACTCTAGTAGGGGGCCTAACATGCCCCCCTCCTTCAAAAAGCGTTGTCCTCAACGCTTGAGTAGTTCTTGATGCTTCCGTGTAAAATTCTTGTCCTCCCATGTGGAAACTTCAGCTGGTAAGTTCTTCCACTTGATGAGATACTCTGAAATTGATCGATTTCGTAGCTGTCGGGTTCTTGTTTCTATGACTGCTCCAGGTTCAAATATGATTTCTTTGCATTCGGCCTTCCAAGGCTCCGCCTCCGTCTCTAGGTCTTTATTCGTCTCGCTCAGCAACCCTTTCTCGCTAGCCACCAACTGAAGCTTTGCTTGTAGCTCTGAAAGCTTGCTCAGCAGGATCTCCTTCTCAACATTCCAGTCTTCCTGTGCCATTTGGTAACTTTTGTTGATCTCGGCAGTCTCTTTTCTGGCAATATCTAGCGATAAAAACACTTCGGTTTCCAATTTCCGATCTTCATTGGCTGTCTCTAATTTTGACGATATCACTTGAATTTGATTTTTCAACTTCAAAACAGTTGCATCCAGATTCTTCTTATCAAGGTTAAGTCTTCTACACTCGTCTTCTTTCATAGAAATTTCGGCATTGAATCTTTCCTTGGCTTCCTGCAATTCTTTGACTGCTTGAGAAATCGCAGATTTGTATTCGTCATCCTTCTTTATAAGTTCTTCTCTCAATTCTTTCTCGGCCTCCTTCCATTCATCAGTCATTTTCCTTGCAGACTCAATTTCTGATAGGAACTGGGCCTTCAGCGACTCCGCCTCTGTCTTTAGCCCTCTATTTGTCTCGTTCAGTGACCCTTTCTCACTAGCCATGAACGCAAGGTTCGTTTCTAGCTCTGCAAGCCTGCTCAACATTTTCTCCTTCTCCACATTCCAAGTTTCCTGTGCTATTTGGCTAATTCTAGTGATCTCGGCCGTCTCCTTTTTGGCTGCTACGATCTGTGATAAAAGCAGATCCTTTTCCAATTTCCGAGCTTTATCGGTTGCCTCTAATTCTGAAGATCTCGCTTGAATTTGATTCTTCAACTGCAAAACATTATCCTCCAGATTCTTTTTATCAAGGTTAACTGCTCTACACTCATCTTCTTTAGCGGAAATTTCGGTATTGAATCTTTCTTCAGCACCCTGCAATTGTTTGAGTGTTTGAGAAATCGCAACCTGGTCATCCCCGTCCTTCTTTCCAAGTTCTCTCAATTCTTTCTCAGCCTTCTTGAATTCTTCATTCATTTTCCTTGCAGATTCAATTTCTGATACCAATTGGGCCTTCAAAGATTCCGCTTCAGTCCTTAGCTCTCTGTTTGTCTCGCTCAGTGAACCTTTCTCGCTGGACATCAACTCAAGGTTAGCTTCTAGTTCTGCAAACCTGCTCAGCATTTTCTCCTTCTCCAAATTCCAAGCATCCTCTGCTATTTGGCTACTGCTGGTGATTTGGTCAGTCTCTTTTTTGGCTGCTATAATCTGGGATAAAAGCACTTCCTTTTCACATTTCGCAGATTTAGCGGTTACCTCTAAGTCTGCAGATATCTCTTCAATTTTATCTTTCAACTGCAAAACAGTTGTCTCCAAATTCTTTCGATCGAGATTAACTGCTCTACACTCCTCTTCTTTCACGGAAATTTCAAAATTCAATTGTTTCTCCGCGTCCTGCAGTTGTCTGTGTATTTGAGAAATGGCAGCTTCGCATTCGGCATCTTTCTTTGCAAGTTCTTTTCTCAACTCTTTCTCAACCTCCTTCCATTCTTCAGTCATTTTCCTTGTAGATTCAATTTCTAATCCTAATTCAGTGACATTTGTGGACAAAACAACTTTTTCTTCTCTTAAGCCAGTGATTTCTTTCATAAGGATTTGATTGAGGTCGGTCAACTTCGATACTTTATCATCTCCTTGCGTGGAAGAGGGATCATTTGCAGCTTTAGCTTGTGGTTGCTCGATGTGATCTTTCACTGCTTGAACCTTTTTCTTCTTGATATGTCCTTCTATGTCTAGAGTTTGAGGAGTGATAATTTCTTTCAATCCTTTACAAGATATGGTCGGATTCATTTCTTGATGCTCGATGTGATCTTCTATCTCGATGTGATCTTTCACTTCTTGAACATTTTTCTTCTTGATATGTCTTCTATCTTGATAGTTTTAGGAGTGGTAATTTTGATCAATGAATTACAAGATATGGTTGGATTCATTTCTTCTTTCTCAATGTGATC
>APFE031697712.1:0-29259 GCA_000404065.3 Pinus taeda
TTCAAGTGCTCCTAATGAAATCAAATTTTTTCTTAGATTTGGTACATGCCTCACATCAGTTAATATTTTGGTTGTGCCATCAAACATTTGTAGTTGTATGCTTCCAATCCCAACAATATTACATGTTACATCATTACCCATGTACACAACACCATCATCAATTGATCTATATGTTTTAAACCAATCTTTATTTATACACATGTGGTTAGATGCCCCGGAATCTAACAACCAATGTTGATCATGTTTTGAAGCATTAACAGACAATACCTCATCACTCATACCTGAAACTGAACCTGTATCTGTGGTATTGGCTTCCTTCTTTTCTGTCGAAGAGCCCTCTTTATCAGCCCGCTTTCGCTTCCAACAATCCTTTTTCAGATGTCCAGCCTTGCCACAATGCCAGCACTTCATCTTTGGCTTCTTTCCTTTGGACTTCGAACGAGAGTCGCTATGCTTTCCCCCGGAGTGTCTCTCTCGTGAGCGACCTCTGGCCATCATTACCTCTGATGTAGATGTGTCTGCATTCGACCTTTTCCTCGTCTCCTCAGCCAACAAGGCTCCAACAACATCGTCAAACTCAAGAATATCTGATGTACTAAAACTTATGGAAGTAACAAAATGATCCCAGGATTCAGGTAAAGAACATAATAAAGTTATCGCCTTATCCTCTGAATCAAATTTCACATCTAGACTGTTTAATTGCACCAACAAGGTATTAAAAACATTCAGGTGATCAGCAATTGAGGTACCTTCTTTCATCCACAAACCATAAAGCTGCCGTTTCAGGAGAATTCGATTTGTCAAAGATTTCGTCATGTAGAGCTTCTCAAGCTTCGACCACAGGCCTGCGGCAGTTTTCTCTGACACAATGTTGAACAGAACATCGTCCGCCAGACATAACCGAATTCCGCTCAGAGCTCTATCATCCATCTCATCCCATTCATCCTCCGTCATGGAAGGAGGCCTTTTGTTTTTCCCCAACAGTGCTTTCGCCACACCTTGTTGAACCAGCAGATTGTGCATCTTCACCTTCCAGATCTCAAAATTATTCTTGCCATTAAATTTCTCAATTTCTAAACGGGCACTTTGATTTTTCGCCATTTTGTATCAAAAATCCAATAATCTCCAATTTCAATTTGAAATACCAGCAATTTAAAAAACAAAAATTGCCTATGCCTTTAAAAAAATATCTTCCTTCACACAAGAAAAAATAAATTTATGCCTATGTCTCCATACTTCTGCCTTTAAAAACAAACTGCCCTTTTTCCAATCACTTTGTTTTAAAAAACAATTAATGTGCGATTCAAAAAAAAAACCCTTCCTCAATAACCAATTCGACAATGGGTATTCTATTTCATGTTTGATCGGGTCACATCGGTTTTTGAAACAAAATTTTACAGCAGACTCTTGGTTAGACACATGCACCAATGATTTTAAAACAAAACAGGCTCGTGATCTCTAAGAAACACACCGTGGCTGTCATATTGAACCCCCTGTCACTGTCGATCAATTTGCAGATCAGAAAAAGGATGTACATTTTCCATTAAAGGTTCGAAAATTATAAATTGTAATGCTATTATTCACTGCCGGCAGCTTCATTTTTAATATAACCAATACTCGTTTTGGTTAAAAACTATATATATCGAACACATAATACCGTGGTTGTTTTGGTCGACGGTGTATTCATTACACATTTTCTCAAAACCATTTGGAGACCATAAACCTTATTTTTTAATTCTCATTTCCACATATGAACTTGTAAGGAAAGAGTTGAACACGATCTCAAACTAGCAATGAATAATGGAATTGATAAAACTGCGCTTTTAAAAAAAAAAAACAAACTCACTGACTGTCATTGCGTTTTTACAAAACTTTGACTGCGGGTTTGATAGAACAGCGCAGCGCACCAGAACATCCGCTCCATGAACAGCAGACAACGCTCCATGAACAGTAGACAGCGTAGCACCTCCAGCAACCAGTCGAACTACGTAGCACACCAGCACCCTCAGAGAACGCCTCCAACTGCTCTGATACCAATTGTTGGATCAGGTGCACATTAAATTGATTAAACACACAGCAGAATAAATCAACAAGCACATAAGACATAGCTTTAACGTGGTTCACCCAACCAATCTGGGCTACGTCCACGAAACATAGCCATCAGGAATATATTAATCAAAATTTGGAGATTACATCAATGAAACTCTCACACTCTCTCTCAGCTATCCGTATGACAACCTATTTTATAGCAAAGAGAACCTAACTGCTCTCACATCAAATTTAGGATGCATTAATTTGCTCCCAACAACCTGGAGATAATCCAGCAACAGATTTTCTATTGTTGTCACACAGTGGGATTTTGTCTATTTTGACTAAAACTGAAAAATCTCAACAGGAAAGACATTGCAAGGTCTCTGTTAGTCTCTGTCCCTTTTAATGGACTTAGAGTGATCTAGCTTGGCCGTCAAGGATATGCTCTAGAGGCCAGTCTTTAGACTTCGATATTGACTCTTAGTGACTATTTGAAATATTCATATGTTTTAATTGTAATTATTTTTTTGATAACTCCATCGGGATTTCTAAATGAAAATACAGTGTTTTCCGCTTTATATCGCAATTACTATAAATCTCTCTTCATTCTGAGTATTCTAATATTGTTCGTTTTATTTTTCTTCATCTGAAAATAACTGCTTTCAATCCATTATTATAAAAAAAATACATATCTAAATACAAAGAAATTATTATAAAAAAAATTACATATATAAATACAAAGAAATTTAACCGTTTCTAAAATATTCAAAACCTAAAATTGAGTGTATTAAAAAATAATCACTGTTATTACAACCTTCTTCTAGTGATCGACTTGTGCATTATGTTTCCTCTTACCATCGTCGTCCTATCTGGGATGAAACTAAAAGTCCTGCATGATATCATTCACCTATTCATTGATTAGATTTGTCTATTTGATACTTGGTGTAACTATCATTAAAGAAGCAAAACAATCCACAGCGCTTGTAAAATATTATCCAAGATTTTTTCAAGCACCGTTATGATAGTATGATTGTCCTGCGTAGCACCCACATGAATTGATGTCAGCTAGCTTCTTTGCCGAAAGCACGAGAAATGGTGCACAAATCAAAAAATAGTTTCATTCATTTGTGCTTGAGAGAGGTCATTCACTTACGGCAGGGACTAACACTTATTTTATATATAAGAATCATTGCATGCAAAATTTTGCGTGTTGTTTTTTTGAATGTATGTTTTTATTTTTATTAACTACAATATGATTATAAGGAGTTTTTATTATTTTTTTATTGTGAATTGAGGTGGCCATTAAACCTTTTAAATTCAAAATTATATTTAAATTATATTCAAATTTATATTATTGTTAATTGTGAATAACTGTTTTCATATATTTACAATCAAGTTTCATTTTATATAACTAACTTTATTCATGCCCACTGAAGTCCATTGAAACTAAACTTCTTTGAACATTTCTTTGAAAAAAGAAATGTTCAAAGAAGTTTAGTTTCAATGGACTTCGGTGGGCATGAATAAAGTTAGTTATAAAATGACTTGATTGTAAATATATGAAAAGAGCTATTCACAATTAACAATAATATAAAATGTGATATAATTTAAATATAATTTTGAAATTAAAAGTTTAACGGCCAGCCCAATTCACAATCAAAAATATTAAAAACTCCATATAATCATATTGTAATTAATAAAAATAAAAACATACATCCAAAAAACAGCACGTAAAACTTTGCATGCAATGATTCCTATATATAAAACAATAAAATATTTTTTTATTTTATTTAAAACTTTAACAATTTGACACACTAAAATGTATAATATACAAAGTATATGCAAAATTTAAATTATTTTTCACTTTTACCCCAAAAAAATAATTCATTCTAACCTGTGAAAACCAAAAACACCAAAAAGTTAAAGAAAAATCTTTCAGCATTATAACCTGTGAAAACCAAAAAAACTAAAAAGATAAAGAAAAACCTTTCAGATTTAAATGTAAAGTTTTTTATTTCCCCAAAAACATAAATGTAAACTCTTTTTCTTCCAAAAACAGGATTGGAAAAAAATAATTCATTTTAACCCGTCAAAACAAAAAACAGAGAAAACCCTTTCAAACTTAAATGTAATTTTTTTTTCTTAAAAACAAGATTGAAAATTTGATATTAGTTTCCCTAATATAAATGTCTTACCAAATGTACAAAATGCAGGGAATGATGATGCTAGCGTGTGTTTCAGCGGCTTCATCTTTATTGAAAAAGTTCCTGTAATTCATGATATCATTCTCAGTGGGCAAACTGGCAGCAATTTGATACCATATCACACATAAAATTAAATAGGAAAACAGAAAAACAGATGGAATGAAGACAAATAGATCACACCTTACGAAGTTTCCCCTGTGGTGGTAGCAATCTTACGAAGTTTCCCCTCCTCGCCAAGAGGCTCATACTCTGAAATGATCTGCCGAATGACAGAGGACCAAGCATATGAGGCTCATACCTGGTCATTCTCTGCCATGTCTGTGGCGATTGAATCTTGGTCAACATTTCCGAAAAGGGATAACAGACTACTTGAACTCCTCCGGCTCCTCCTCGATTTGCCACCAATGAAAAATTCCAACGTTGGCTGCCTGCGAGGAGCTTCATGGAGCGCCTGGTTAAAAAGCGCAGGGAACTCGAGATTGACAGGCGGTTGCTGCTGCTGCCAGTAAACCTTATCGGGTGCATGTTGAACTGCAATATTCTCTTCTTGTGCAATCTTGGCCAACCGTTCTGTGAGACAGACTGCGCAAATGCCCCCGCCAGGCTCAGGCGCACTTGGATGCTTCCTGCAACGCATCCCCATGTGGCTCATCACCCCCTGAATGTTTCTCTCACTCGATCAGGCCTCCTCAAACGATTCTTCCGTTCTTGATTCTTGCAGACTTACCTACTTCGAACAATCTCCGCCGGCAGAAACTAAGGTACCCCACGTAATCGACCCCAGCGCCTCATATAATAGATTTGAATTCCGTGCTGCAGAAGATTCTTTCTGCTTACCTGCAGACGATCGCCGTGGGGGCTTTGAAGAGGAAGAGGACGCGACTGCCTTTTTTGGCGCCATTCCAGCTACCTGGGCTGCCAGCTGCATAGCAGAATTGCAGAGCGGGAAGCGCCAAGTCGAAAGGAAGGAGAATGAGCAGTCCGCGGGTGACCATTTCCTCAATTCAAATTGGAACTGGCAATAATATTCTGCTGCCAATAATATTCTGCTGTTGCAATTCCAGCTCGTCCCCAATCTGTCAGAGGATGTCAGGCCCTCTAGCTGTGATGGGATTTTTTGTCAGAGAATGTTAAATTGTCAAGGGAGAGTGGCGGAAAAAGAGGATGACAAAGATAAGAAAAGGTGAGAGAAAATGGCAGAGGGAGAGGGATTGCAGGTAGCCAGAACCGAACGATTTTCAGACCAATGACAAAAAAAAAGACATTCTAACGCATAGGTAGACTACTCCGTGAATGTTGCATCCAAAATGAAATATTTTGTTTGTTTGTGACGGGCGCCGTAACACGAAACGACCATCATCATTGGCGTCATGGTGATACTGTTTCACTTGGTATTTGAAGGGATGATTGCTGTTATTATTGCAGTTGATATTCCCATACTTGCCAACGCAGGCAGGCTTTTATTTTAATCTGCATCCTCAGAAGATTGATAAGGATCCCAATAACATTTGGAAATTAAAGGGATTATTATTATAACTATCAGAGGTGATAGAAATTATTTCATTTGAGGAAGCCATGACGATCAGGTCATTTGCCTGTTCTTTATCTCTAATGTTTCTATTGCACGTGGTGGGCGCGCACGATATACCAATAACGGGCATCTGCAACCCAAATCGACTCCCAAGCGGAAGTCCATTCTTCAGTACTGTGGGACAGCTACTCGTAATTCTGGAACTAGACACCCCGTCAAGGGTTACAACTACAAGACGACGTTCGTAGACTCAACCGCAGGCACAGTTGCCTACGGGAAAGCAATCTGTAATACGCAGATGAGGGACAGTCCCTCAGACTGTCTGCGCTTTATGCCTTAGAAGTCTGGGTTTCTCCATCTGGAACTTTTGCAACAACGTCATCGCTGCTCATGTTGAATACGGTGACCGCTGTTCTATTCTCTACGTTATTGTTCAATCCTCTACTCCATGACCACTACAACTTTTAGTATCAACTCTAATATGTATGTTCAAATAAAACCCATCCTCTACTCTACATCTGTGCTCAGGTACTACCTTTAGTATCAACATCCATTCATGTCAGATCTCTGTTTAAATAAAACTTGAAGGAATTTGTAGTGATACGGTTGGTTTGGTTTGTTTGATGAGGTGCTATGCCCTGGGTATTGATCTCTTTTTCATGATCGTTATAGTTTCTAACATTGTTACTTAGTTCGAATTCGAAGATACCATAAAAGTTTGAATAAAAAAAATTCAATTCAAAATAATTCGATAATAGACCTCTTCAAGACCAGTGTGTTTGTTAATTAATTAATTAATTAACTTTTAAAATTTAAATAACTCTTATAACTAACAATTTAACAGAAAATTCATTTAAAAAAAAATACTATTGCATTTTTTCTCTCAAATTTTTTTTCCAAATCTTATATAATATCTTTTTTAATTTAGAAATTATTTATATAATAAATACACATTTATAAAATATATTTAAAACTGATTTATCTATAATTTTTCTGTATGATATAAAATTTTTCCATAAATAAAAAGAAGATCAACAATAAAATAATCAAACACTTTGAGACATTCTTTCCTTTCTTGGTTTTTAATAATTTTTCTAATTTCACTTTTACCTTTTATATTTTTGACCTCTTATCTTTGTTTCTATATATGTGATTTTTTCCTTTCCTCATTGCTAAGTTCCCACTGAAAAAAACATATTTTTTCTAAATTCATTTTTACACTTTATATTTATTTTTGACATATATTTTTCTTTCTATAAATACCCGGTTTTATTTATTTATTTTTTTCAAAAACGTTTGAGCAAAAATATTTTATAGCAGAGAAGGCGCAGAACTTAGAGATAGGTCCGCACTAATTTTGCTTACCTCCCTGCCAGAAGGAAGAAACGCAGTAGAGGTGGTCCCCTCCAGCCATTCACGGATGGTAATGACTAGTCTCCTACTAATCTCTCGGGTAAAGAAGGCCTGCTATGGGAGTCAATTAACCTACAAATATGGTCAAACTGTTCGGCACTCGAACCGAATTAACGAATTTCCATATCTTTTGCCTCAATATGGGTAAAGTTGGTAACTCTGGTTTCTAAGTCATATGCAAGAATGTATGGTTTAGCAATACCTAAATGAATATGAATTATTATTTTGTAAATTATTTTAGCAATTTAATTTAATAAATTATTATTATTATTAATATATTTTATCCTTAAAATATTTATTTATTAGTGTTTTTTATTTATATATAAATAAATTAATAAAATATTATTTCTTATTTTTATATTTTTGATTTGATAAGACAAGGTTTTATGATTACTTTTGATAAATAAACCAACTATTGCACAATCATCTATCTTATTTAGATTAAGGGATTGCTTTTGTTTTCGGCCTATCAAAATAGTTCTAGCCAAGGCTGCGATCGCTTTGAAGTTTAAACAGGTTGATTTTCTTAAGATTTAATCAATTTCCAATTAAAAAAAGATATGAGCATACCTTAGTTTTAATTATTGTTATGTACATTGCTGTAAATATTTCTATTTCCATAGAGCAGTCATACCCTTGTAAAATCACTTTGAAGTATAACTTTGAGATTAAGTTATTTATTAATTTTCTTTACATGTCATACTCTCTTTATATTTATATACAAATTTCATATCACTGCTAATATCAAGTGTTTTATTAATTTAAAATGAGTAATAGATTTTTTTTGGGAGAGGAAAGATATTATCTATCTCAATTAACATGTTGCAATGTCATCTGATTTAGATTCCATTTTATGTTTGTGTACAAATCCCATATCATACCTATTATGAATTATTTTGTTAATTTAAAACAAATAATAGATTTTTACTCAATATTTATATTGAAATATTTTATTTACTAGTATACAATCATCTAACATGAACTGGAAGGATCACGTTTCTTCACCTGTGAACCTCTTTTACACTGCAAAATTCATCCATGATATATCCCAATGAATTTATAGTGGTTCTCTATATATACAATGTGTAATTTTCCATTAATTAAATTGTATTTTTCAATGCTATACAAAGTATATAGTGGGCTAATGAGCCTCTCGACTCAATAACCCAAATTCAAATAGTTTTTAATATTTTATTTAATATTCCATTTAAAAAATTGAATTAATTACACATAGAAGTAGTTGATTTATTTATGATGAACATTAAATATATTAATGATATAGATGAAATTGATTGAAATTTACTTCTTATCATGGACATTCAAATATTTTATTTTGAAATAAATATTAAATATTTAAATTAAAAGAATTACAGATCTTAGATTAAGTATTTAAACATGTTATTTATGTCATCATCTCAACCATTTTTTTTACATCTAACTATGACACATGTAGCTAGGAGAGTTGTGGCTAATACAAGGCCTTTTCCAATCCTAGACAACAAGATATGGTGGATCTCCTCTAACTGGAAGATATGTACATCTAGGATATTTAGTTTATACAACTCTTTTCATATAGATAAAATGCAAGATATGGTGGCTATACATTACATATGGTTGTTTCTAACTCATTGGTTGCAAATGAGCCGCGTACCAAAAGGATTTCTTTTTTCTTGAAGTTGGAATAAACCCCAAAGTTGGAGGTTTTTGCGCCACAATAGAGTGCACGAGCTCTGCAAGCTACTCAATGTGTCTTGCTAGGCTAATTCATCGGGATTCTTCCTTTCATGCATTCTATGGGGATGTGGGTTGAAAAAAATTGGAAATGCATGATCAAGGGTGATGGAGCTAGATATTGCAACAATAATACTACAACTAGAAAAGGGTTTCAACTTCAATTGTCAACATAGTTTTGTAGAAACATAAGAGGGGTTATGGGATGGGTGACCTCCTGGGAAGTCCTGGTTATCGGGTGCAAGCCCCGGAAGTGATGATTGATGCTATGTGATTCATTCTCCACTTTTCACTAGTTTCAATCCCACTTCTTCACCCCTGTGAGCATCACCCGATGCAATGAGTGCTAAGTGAACTATTCAAAAATCATGAGAAATTAGTCAGTTACGACTACCTCTCATGGAAATGGTCATACGTGAATGACTTACTTAACGCATTTGAATCCCAAAATGATATCTAATATAATGCACTGCATAATCCCCCATACTTAAAAAATAAAATATTCTTCTTCTTCAAGATCGACATAAAAATTTATGGCAGAGAGTAAAAGAATCCCAATACATATTATCAATAGCAGGAAACAATAAGCCAGATCTAGAAAGCCACAGATATATCATAACAACAGACCAACTCAGATCCATTAATATGTAGCAGAGAAATCCACATCCACATATCTACAAAGGAGAAACCTAGATCCATAGATTTGCACTAGAGAAACACAAATCCACAAATCACTAATGTTGATATGCCAAAACCCCATATATGAACTTGGTCGCTCTCATCAGGACTATCTGTGAGTGACTAAAAACCTCAAATTCACACCCATGAAGACATTATCTAAGTGACTTTAACAATAAAGTTGCTTTCTAGGAGGTATTTGTGCCTGCGACTATGGCCCTAAATAGAGAAGAACAAAAGTCACTCTCTTGTTGGGTTGTTCGAGCAATCACCAGGTCAAATTCACGCCCTCTTAGTTCTATCCAAGTTACTAAACTAACAAAGCCATTCCCTAGTCTACCTGAAGCCATCGACCGGGGACCGAAACCTTTCAATCTATCTCTAAACCAAAAGTCACTCCCTCTGAACTAACTCCTAGCGACTAGAGGGCCAAATTTTCTCTCTTACCCACATTTTTCCTATGAATGAGGATGAAAAACCTCATATATGTGCTAGCGACAAAGATCTAGAAGACCCTAACCTAGAGCGAACCTTTCGCTTGTTATCTTAGAACCTTGAGCAAACTCCTTCCATTGAACCTATGTGAACCAAGACAAAAGAGAAGAGAATATATGTGTCTCCAAAGGATCTTGAGGTCTCTTCTATTTATAGGATCTCCTAAGGGGCCACTTGGGGTTAAGACTGACCCAAGTAGTTACTCATGTGGTTAGGGCTGAGGCATTTCATAATACATGTGTGAATAAAATAATTGATAACTTAACTTTCACTTGACCAAATTGGGTGATCTTTAGGTCGATTTTGGTTCTCTCAAAAAGGGGAATCTAATTAAATTGTTATCTCAATAATTTGGGATACCTAAGGTGGAATTTTATCGTAGTTGCAAAAATTAATAGTACCTCTAAACTAGGGAGAATTTCACCTGCCAATATCTATCCATCGAAGAATATGCCATTATGGAATCTTTGAGTGTCATTACATATAATTACGGATCATCTTTGTCATGTAGTTATTGTACCATGTCCATTTGAACTATCTCATCATCACAAATCATCATTATACATCTAGATGAATCATTTTCTTATTCGTATTATCTCTTAATTGTTTCTGCTTGTCCATATCTTTATATCTTGTCAAGTTTGTGTGATTATTGACTATCTCTACTCAACTCTAACTACTGAAACCCTATCTGATATAAAATAAGAAGATTTTTTTTACTAGAGGGGAGATCAATATACCACCCTCTATTCATCAAGCCACTACCTGGAATCTCTGTTAGTGAGCTACTACACAGAATATCATGAGGTTACTACCTAAAAATGTCATCAGACTGCTACCAAAAAAGACCAGCGAGGAGTCATATCTACAACCCACATCATTATCGGAGAGCATATCATCAAGGACTGCATCTCAACCTAGAACCATATCATGGAGCTACTACTCAACCTAGAATCCAATGGCAATGAGGAAGGTCCTATTGGACACTGTTAACTCATGTCTATGACAGTGGGGAAGGTCCTATGGGACGCTCTTACCCCATGTTGTCTCACATAGGGGAGCATATAGCTCTCACCTTATATTGAGAAATAGGATAACTCTCCTGATAGGGGAGCACACTCTCAAATGTGGAATCATCAAGGAACACACCTCGACCCGTAATATCATGGGGGAGCTATATATCTACAACCCGATATCTTAGCAATAGGATATCCAAAAATACAAGGGAGAACTTCTTAACCTTGGGATCTCATCAGGGAGCTCAATCTCAAAATGGAATCTCATAGTGTAATCTCAACCCAACATATTGCCTACTGACCTTCCCATCGATGGTGGAACACCTACATCATAATCAAGTTGGGTTGTATGTATGAATAAAATAATTCATAACTCAAGTTCTGCTTATCCAAATGAGGCGATCTTTAGGTTGATTTTGGTCCTCCCATAAATAGGAATCTGATGCCATCATAATATCCATTAAATCAGTAGTCCAAAGTGGAATTTGACGACAGTTACATATTTAAACACTCCCTCTCAACTAGGGAGAATTCTACCTACCTATATATGACCATCGATCAACATGACATATGTCTCATCCCAATTATCTTGTCATCTCATATCATCAATGTACATCTCTTTATAATTCTTGCTTTGTGATTGTTCCTACTCATATGTTGAATATTCTTGAATCTTGAAGAAGAAGAATTTTCCACCTGAGTGGAACTTGATCTACCACCCTCTATTCATCGGTCAAAGACCTAGAATCTCTATCAGCAAACTACAACCTGGAATATCTATGAGCGAGCTAATCCCTAGAATGTCAGTCAATGGGATACTACCCTTAAATATGTCGATGATCTACTACCTGAAAATATGTATCATGCTACTATTTGAAATCACCATTAGGCTACTACCCAGAAATATGTCATCAGTCTACTACTTGGAAATTTCATCAAGCTACTACCTAGAAATATCATCTGGCTACTACCAAAAATATCATTGGGCTACTACCTGGAAAAATTGACGGGGAGTGATAACTATGACCCACATCATCATGAAAGAGCATATCATTAATGAGCTACTACTATGACCCCATATCGAGAAATAGGTGATATAGGGTAGCTACTACCCAACCCATTTGATTTCCTACTAATATTCCCATCAATGACCCTAAATAGTAAAGTGATTTAACACCTGCATCAAAATCACCCTGGATTCTACACCCCAAGTACACTCTCAACTTGTTGGCTAGACGAGGAGTGATACTCCCAACATGCTCAACTTGTAGGTATGATACCAATATGGGGTGAGATATTACTCCAACCCTATGGCTAATAGATAGGGGTCATACGCTATTGTGTAGAGTTCCCTCAACCCTAGCAGCCCTATATCTCAATTCCTCAACCTGGGAGCTCAAACATGGGAGGAAGAGTATGGCTCAGTGTCCTTCATCATCAATGCTCTCATTATACCTATATCAGGTAATCATCATCTATTAGTAGCAATTGTCACCTATTTATATAGGACACCAAATCAAGTACCATGTTAGAACATAAATAATCATATAAATCACAAAAGGATACCATAATCGTCCTCCCTCTCAAGGAAGGGCCAACGAGAAGCCTAAGCTTGTCTCGTACAACTGTGTTGTCTCAATTTATGATATTATCACAGTCTCAACAATATATATATATAATATATATATATATATATATATATATATATAGAGATATATATATATATATAAAAGTGATTTTCTACCAATTGGATCCCACTCCTTATTATCTTAATCTATCCATGTTGCATCCAGATCATGCTCATACAACTCCCTAAGGGGATTCTTCAAACTTGGTGATACCTAGACATCCTAGCAACACCATACTCATCCTCGATTGTGCCACAAACCTCTCATCATGTCATATCTCATATTTAGGTAGCAATCATATGTTCTCATCAATAATCAACATCAACATCTTCATACAGTTATATATCATGAGTGTATCTCAAACCAAGAATAAATCATATCATGCAAAGATCTTAAAGGATTCTTGGTGTCAATGTGTATGAAGCAGATCAATCATGAACTTATTCAGGTTCCATGCACATCATATATATACATATTGATGCTGAAAATGGACCATCAATTCTTCAAGCAACTAACGGATGTCATTTCAAGTTCAACAACAACTTTTACTTGAAATCAGAGTGTCCAAGGAGGTGCATGACCACTTATTGATGCTTCTTTAATAGTTTCACAATATAGATTATATTTTCCAAATTCCATGAATTGATTCATCATGTGATGATAAATGATTACGATCCTCATAAATCATCTCCAGCTTATATCATCCGAGGATATTTACCAGACAATAGTAGATCCTCAATATATAAAAACCAAAATCAAAATCAAAGTAATACCTTGAACCACTTATGAGGTAAACGCTTGAATCAACACATCATCTCGGTTCATCAAATATTTGTCAGTGTGAGCATATCTGGATCGGGGGAGTTTGCTTCATTCAATGCTCACTGCAACCATAACAATTTACCAAACCATTAGCCTTTCTTAAATCCTTATTACGGAATGAAATCAACTAAATCAATTGGTCAAACTTTAGAAGTCAGATCAATACTAATATTAAAAGTCACCAATATATTACTATCAATTCTTTGAACCAGATGATAGGTAAGGATTTCATCAAGTCATGTCATCATCTATTATCATGCCAATAGGTTGTCATGAACCACACAATATAAATCAAGTCATTCCCATGGTACAATTCATTGGAAGTCATTATGCTCATATATCATTTTCATCAAGGAAAATCATCAGTCATTAACTCAAAACATTAGATATCATGTCAATCTCCAAAATTTCCTATCATAGTAAGATGTATAGTCCAAGACATATCTCAATCATTGAGTAAGAGATCTAGATCATCATTTGACATCATACAACTCATATATATTAATCAACCAAATCATGTCAAATTCTTGTAGTGAATACTTCAATCATAATGACATATCTATATGTAACTCATGGTCACCTTTAAACATTCAAACTTCCCTAATATTTGTTACTTATCCTTGGAACTAACATCATCTAGGTGGACATCTTGATTTAGAGATTAGACAACTTTAGAAATCTTCAGATAATGGTCAAAAGTAGTCAAACCTCTTGTCACTCTCATCAAGTCAGCATGGGTGAGTCTTTATCTCCATGGACAGTACCTGGGCCTTATCATGTGTGCATCAATGTACAAGTATTCCTAGTTCTATGCTTGCGTCCAAAACTAAACCCCTAATTTCTGTGAAGGATTCAGATTTGAGGTCTTACTATAGATCAATAATTTTAGATGCACATAAATCATATTCCAACAATATAGAATACAAATAGTAATAAGAGTAAGAATCTTGAGAAGAGATCATCCCGCTAACTAAGAATCTACTTCATTCGTCTTCTTTCATGTCATCAACTTGTCTTTACTAGAGCCATGCAATCAAATACATATGATCATAACATGCTTACGTTAGCTTACTACATCATATCATGACATTAGCCTTTCATGAAAGGTTAGATTCACATGATTGGAACAACGAACATGTGTGAAAACATAATTCAAAGATCATGAACACAATATCACTTCTATCAAGTCAATCCATTAGGTTTATGGCATTCAGTATTACCATATGCCATAATTATTATAAAAAACATGATCACAGTTAAAATGATATCTATAGTATCAATATCTTAGTTCTATCATCAAGGTTAACATACAACCAAGTGAGTTCATTCAATAAGACTTTACCAAAACAAAAATATTTTCAACATACTTTCATCATACTTATCATAGGCATTATGAGTATCAAGGAGGTATATATTTATAATAGATACATCATGTCTTATACATGTCAAGTGTATCATTTACTAGAGTTAAGGTACTAGCCTTCTTAACATAATTAGGATCTCCAAGAGAAATACATGTTAGCAAAACATCAAGTTATGCCACTATAAACAAGATCAGTAACAAGTAACCTCAAAGAATCAATAAGATCAATATGATCAAAATATTCAATAACAGGTGCATCATTTCATTATAAGAAACATAATTCAAAATCTCTCTTTCATATGCAAGCATAAGCCATTTGCAAAGAAGACATTTGAAACATACCATAAGTCTTACGTAGTCATCCAATGTTATAGCTCAAACATAACATTGAAACAATATACCTTTCATACTTTGTAGTGTTCAAATATCTGTGCACCTTCTCATAGATAGTTTGTAGTGCTTGTCACAAAGTGTCTATTTACCTCTTTTTATATCTTTTTATTCTTTCCTACATCTCAAATGATCCTCAATAGGTATCTATTTATGACATCTCATCAAGGATGTTAGATACATCCATATACTCAAATATACATGGAGGAAATATGAGGAATTATCATAACAATAATCATAATAATAAAATCCATAATTTTAAACATCAATAAAGACACAAAGAAAAAACCATAAGTCAAGGAGTACTCATCTTCAATGAGAGGTAATCCTCTCCCTCTTGAACCAACCTTCAAGAGTCATCACTATCCATAGTCCACATAAGATGTTGCCTTTGAATCGAAAAACCCCAGTTCAGTGCAATCTTCATCTTGAAGTTTCACACCCTTGAGCAAGCTTTGTCTACCAGGCCTGTGCGAGCCAACACAAAAATAGAAGAGGGTAAGAGATCTTTATTTGTGTCCAAAATATTTTGAGGTTCACTTGACCTTTCCATTGGTACATGTGCATAGTGTTGACCTAATCCAAAATATATGTATGAATAAAATACTTCATAACTCAACTTCCTCTTATCGAAAGGAGGTGATCTTTAGGTCAATTTTGGTCCTCTTGGAAAGATTAATCAGACACCATCATCATCTCCATCCACTAAGTAGTCCAAAGTGGAATTTTACCGTAGTTGCATATTTTAACACCTAAAACCACCTTCAACCCATCATGTTTATTATACATCTGGCATTCACCCTTCTTCATATCGTACTTGGCCTACATGCCTTAGTTGTAATTCTTTTTCTTTAAGTTTACCAGAACCCTTAAGTGTCAATATTACGGCAATTCATAGTGATATGATATCATGTTACAAATATATACAACATTCTTCATCAATCCTTTATCTATGGAATTGCCTATTTCATACATATATATTTAAAGAGGATTTTTAGTAATAATTTGTTATCCTACAAGTGTGATTGCCTCTTCATTATAGCATAATGGTTATTCAATCAAGTGATATTTTCGCATTTTATTGATGGATATACTATGCTCTTACTCTTGGTTACCTTATTCTATTTTTTTTAATCATTTATATGTTGAATCTAAAGAATATTGTTGGTGCCATAGTTCAGTTGTCTTTACTTGGCTACACGATCTTAAATATTGAATCTCTAAAGCATGTGACCATAATCAAATTGGATGAATTTTTACCTAACGATGCTTGTATCCTCCATTTAATCCTTACCTCACTTTTACTCCACTAAATATATTCTTGGTAGGGTTTGTCAACTGATGTTGGTAGGATCAAAATTTCCATTGAACCATTCCATATAAATAACATGCTTCTTATGCCATTAATTATATATTTTTTTGTACTTTAGCTATGAGCTAATAGTCCTTAACTCCTTCTATAGATCCATTTTCTATCTATATTTCTTTCTACTTCTTAGATCAAGCTCTTATTTTATTTTCTCTTAAATAGTGATGATTCTTGTACTTGATACAATTATTATGTGTCGAAAGCACATTTGAACCTTCATTTGTCTGACAAAAATTGTATTTAGCACACTTTTTCCTTTAAATGGAAGATTTGCAACCACCTAGGTTACTGATTTGAGTGATTCTCTCCACCCCTCAGTGCCTTTCACCATTTGTCTTAGTTGATCCTTAAAACATTACTCAAGACTATAGGAGTTAATGAAATTAAAGTGGTGCATATGTTGTTGGTCATTTTAAATTCAAACTCCAACAATTTATATTTTTAGAACAGTGGCACACACTTTCCATAGAAATGGCATTGATATCCAACTATTACCCAAATTATCCCTTATCTACATAACAATTAGATCATGGTCAATATATAAGACACAATCTTAATCGGGTTAGAAGAAAAAACAATGGTATCACCTTTGAGTTTTATATAAGACAACAAAAGGTTGTATGCAAAACATTGCCACATACTTGACTTTTATTCCTCTTAAATCCAACATGTATCTCTCATTTAATGGCATTTCAATGCATATTCTTTCAAATTTATCACTGCAAACTTCCTAAAAGATTCCATATCTAAGTGTTCATTTGTTTATTGATATAAAAGCCATCTTATTACCAATATTATCTATTGAATCCTAATCCTAACATGCCATGGCGCATCAGTAGTGAAAAGGTCAAATAATGTACAAATTTGATCGAGTACTCTAATCGAGACATTAATAACAAGGATTTCCATATTATTTCCCTCATAACCGACCTGTTTAGTTTTCTCCTTGTAATTGAACATTCCTTAGTTTATTCCAAGTGTTTGGTAATGATTAAGTGACATGTGTGACATTATAGTGATCTGCCAAAGGAAACCAATTTGTATATTAGGGTTCATCATGATCAATTTCGATTTAAATATCCCTTGGATTATATTCTTATTTTTTTTCCAAGTTTGAGATAGCTACTAATAATTTTTGTTTTACAATCGTGGGTTAGTCATAGGCTCCAGTATTGAACCTACAACTCTGATACCGCTTGTCACATTCCCCATTATAGCCCTTAATTTTTATTTTTTCACATAATGTATATTATTCCAGTTCTGCAAGTATAACTATATATACATATTGTCGGTAATTCAAATCCACTACTCAACTCTTCTGATTTTTTATAATTTTAAATCTCATCTTACTTCTACCTATTCTTATAATGAGTTTGGATACCCTCAGCCCTACGTCACATAATATGCCTAGAGTGTATTCCACTCCTTAGATGTCATGAACCTCCATTGGTAATAGTTTTCTTTTTAAATATATGTAAATATATCTTCCAGTTTCCACCTTCTTTGGCTCATCGGGTATGAGGATAGCCATTATATGCCTATTTTTTTTAGGGTGGTAATAAAACCTTACCTATACATATCCCTTCTATAACCATTGGACAACCTAGATATAATTATGTATAACTCTTATTATTAAAGGTTCACAACCTATACACCCATTTATAATGAGTTTAGGAAAGGATCTCATACATTATGTCACTTTAACGAAACACCCTTGCTTCTTTTGTCCTAATGTAATCATATCCCAATGAGGATCAAATGGAACCTATAACTATTTGTATTTAATGATTATTAGATGTCCTTCTTAACTCTATTCATCGATACACTTAGTAGATGGTGGGAAGAGTGTACACCTTGTTTGTTGGATAGTGTATCAAATTCGGCCACACACCCTTTACCACATGTCGGTCACATGGATGTGGGATAGATGGTCATCTTGGATTTTGGTGAACAACCAGGATTAATCATGGTAAATCCAATGATGATGGGATTTTGTACAAACCCTAACCTATTTTCTGTATAATATGCTCCAACTGTTCTCATTTAATCCATTTCCTTTGGTGGTGTTGTTCCTGCAAGTGACTTAAACCACCATTTTCTGGGTTTGATTCTTGGTTAGAAGATGAAATGTCTAATCAATACTTGGTGTCCCCTTTGTCATAGTGAAGGTGGCATTATTTTTATTTGCACTTCTAATCTCAGAGAACAAGTTTTATGGTGTAATAGTATATTGCGGTGTCGTTAAGGTTGCCTCTGTTACCAGAAAAAATGGTAACTCTTACCCCTGCTCTGAAGGTGTTTTCCTTTTCAAATTCTTTTTCTATGCTTACACTTGTAATTTATATATATCTCTTCCTTTCCTTACTCTATAATTTCAGGTAACTATGGTGTACTAGAACACTCATTCTATGCCCATTACATAAGCCATGTGGCTGTTTGACCAAGGAAACCTTGGATATGTAATAAATATCGATGTTTTGGAGTTAGGTTGAGGTTCCATGGTGTAGTTTCATTCTCATCAAGTTTTTATGCAGTGATATTTGGCTAACCCATCCTTCTATTTAGCAGTCGGGATGTTGAAGCGTTTATTGGGCCTCATCAGCACAGTTAGGATTTCTTCTACTAGTGAAAATTACTTGTTTAAATGTTACTTATATAATATCTCTACTCGGTATATATATATAAATATATATATATATATATAATACACACACACACACACAACACACAATATGGATACATCATACATACATAATAATACATACATACATATACATAAAAAACAACAAATAAATACCATAACATTACTATACATATACATATATATATATATATATATACATATATACATATATATATACACACACACACACACACATATATATGTGTGCGTCTATGAACTTGACAATGCTCACCTTAGGGTATTGTTTTCAAAAATACAAGGAAACCCTTCTTTGAGGTGTCAACAACCAATCTTGTGCCTGACGTACAATGGATGTTCATTTCAACACTGGTTAGTGATCTATTACATTGCAGAGCACTCATTCTTTTTTTAAATTTCCATTTAGGCCAAGACTTCCTCGAGCAAGAGGAGTCTTGGGCCCATATGGGTGTAAGCAACCATGTTTCCCTACTTTTTTTTGAAGTATTCATTTGTCAACATTATATCTTCTATGATAATTTATGTGTTCTTATCAATAGTCTAGGGTGATAAATCCTCACTGTAGTCTTCCACTACGAGCGAACACAATTTTGACAGGTGATTAAAGTACTCTATACACAATATCTTTGGCTTCTGTAGCATTTTATTTCACCATAGGTACCATTTTGGACTTTCTAAGTTTTGGTGAGATTGTTTCTGGGAGTTCTATTTTGACCTCAGGAAGTATGAAACTATGTAGATGCATGCTCAACTAAGCTCAAACCCTTTCATGGTGCCTACTTCAGTCGAGGTAAAATGTTTCACATCTATTTTCTTAGTCATTCATTTACGATTTGAAACTATTTTTTTCTTTTTTTTTTTAATTTAGCTTCACACTACTTGCTAGTGAGAATATCTTCTACCCTCAATGGTAGGTGTTCAATGCCCTTCACAATAGTTCTTTATTGTGGTTGAAACAACACTAGTAACAGGGATACTTTGACTCAGTTCTGCCAGGTGGATTCAACATGTCCTTACTAGATTTGACTTCTAAATGCAATCCAACGAGATTTTCTAGTGAAAGAAGGAAACACTTTCTCGAGAACTCATTATTACAAATGCTCTAGTTATCAGTTTTTTTAATTCTTAAGATAGCTAGATCATTCATTTGATGTTTCTCAAACCATTAGTTTCAACTATATTCTCTTTTAATTTTGTATTCAAGGCTAATGTCCAAAGTGTTTCTATCTTCTCAAAGACACAATCATGTTAATTATGAATTGCAAATACCATTCCTTTTCTGCAAGGGAATATGGGTGTATTTGACACCTAGAATGATTTTATTGTCTTGTTATAATATTTAAGTATCACTATCACTTTCATAGAGTGATGCATGTTGTGAATCTTATTACATGTAATAATTGTCTATAATATATTTTATTTCAAATGTTGCACTGTAATACTCCATTTTTGGTTAAGTTTCGCTTATGTTTATTTTATACTACATTTTCCTATGACTTATTTCTTATCTATTGAGTGAATATCTTGTCTTTTGCATTACCAAAATTTCCATAGAGGCTTCACTAAATGAACATTTGTCCTATCACGTGCATTCATGACATATTGAACAACACACTTAATTTGACTACATATTGGAAAATACCCCTAAAAATCACATTATTTAACCCCCTACCAATACGAACCCACTACCCCTTCCCAATTTAAGAAACCCCTACTTCCACTAGATATTGTAGGTATCCATTTATTCATTAACATTTTTTGCAGCCTTTTATATTTTTTCATTAACTTTGAACTCCATTTTTATGAGAAAATTATATATCACGGAGCAATGGAACAAATAAAATATCGCATAAATATAAACACAGAAAACGCATAAAACAAGAGAGACACAAATATATGTGGTTCACCCGGTTTGGGCTAAGTTAATGTAGAAACAACTAGTCCTTCTTTCTATATTATCCAACAATTTGAAGAGATACAACCTACAAGAGATCTACTGTAATTCCCTCTTCGCTCTCAATCTCCTCTCTCTTCCTCACTCAAAATATAGATATACATAGATGCAATAAAATTCCCTCATATATAGTGTGGGGTTGTCTTCTAGGGAAAAAACCCCTAAATTAAACATAACTTCTACTATCAGATCTCCACCTAATGAATGACCCAAATTGACTACAAAATTACAACATTTTACAAGGCAATTTTACATCTATTTTTAGCTTCGGGGGCGCTGCCCCTAATCTGCCACAAGGAAGTGGCTCCCAAAGGTTGCAGCAGCCTCCCTGTGGACCCCCCTGTAGTGTATATTTTACCAGTGGCTTTGTTGCCCCATTACAAACTAGTGTCCAATGCAGCAATACCTTCAAATACAGAAGATAATCAGGTTCCACACCCAATAATATTTTATACCTTCAAATAAAAAACCCTTTACCCCCTATATATCCCCCAATATATTATTCCATTTTTCCTCAATATATATCCCCCAATATGAACCTATGTGGTATGGTATTGCTCCCCTAATGAATCCCCCATGGAAATTTCATTTAGTCGTGACTTTTTCTTTTGGATTCCACCTTAACCTATTATATAACTTATATGCGTAAATATGAGAAATTTCTTTGCTTCTACTAGGTAATTTATTCTTCTAACTACTTTGGACATACTTGAATATGCATGTATTATTCTAGTCTTAATTTTGATTCACTGACCACTCAAGTTAGTAGTAGATAGCACATTACTATACAATAATAAAAAATTCAAATAAAAGAACGTTCTAATAATTAATTGTATGTTAACAGAATAATAATCTAGTTTACTAACATCCTCTCTTTAATTTCCATAGTATGAACTTGTTAAAATTGGTAACCAAGGCCAAACTCCATGTGGTTCATCTTATTAATGGCAGCTAATATTTTTCTTGGATCACTCTCATGAAGAGGTGTAAGATTGATCTAAAGATCATCTAATTCCGATAGGTATTCATGGAGATATGAATTTATTTGTCTTATGGGACAATTCGTCAAGGTTGGCCATCAACCAAATAAACCCCACATATGCCGAATGTTAAAGTTTAAATAGAGGTGGCCTTCAAGTCATTTTCAACACACTTGGGATATCTTCCTCTCTACTTGTCTTTGGGTTTTAATAGGAGGAGAGATCCTAAGGGATAACATTTCCCTGATCTAAAGGGCAGAAGCCAGAACTACCTGGAACTATTGGGAACAACAAGAATTGTTGGAAACTACTGGGAACAACTGGAATTATCGGGAATTATTGGAACTCCCAGAACTACTGTGAGCTTCCATAACTTCTGGGAACTGTCGTGAACTCTTCGAACTATGGGAGCTGCTAGAACTGCTGGGAACTACTGAAACAACCATAACTACTGGAACTACTGGAATTGTCGAAACAGTCGAAACTGCCAGAACTGCCAAGAGTTGGTCGAACAATCGGAAATTGGCAAGAAAAACTGGAACTATTGGAACTACAGGAACATCTGGAACAGCCAGAACAACTGGAATTACTAGAACTGCTGGAATTGCCAAGAACAGCTAAAACTACCGGAACAGCCAGAACAACCAGAACACCAGAATTATCGGGAACTGCTGAAATTTTTTGGAAATGCCAAAACTGCCAGGAACTATTGGAACCCCTGAAACTGCTAGGAATTTTCGAAACTACTGAAATTGTCGGAACAGTTGAAACTTTTGGGAATTTTCAAAACTACCTGGAATAGCCGGAACTACCAAAATTGTCGAGAACTGTCAAAGCATTTATCTCTGAAGAATAGGAGCATGCAAGGGACAACTAACTAACATTGGGACAATTGTATGGTATTTAGCAACAAATAAACCAAGCATGCAATGTTACAGCTAACATGAAAGGGACAACTAGCATGCAACAACAAGCATGCTAAGGACAACAAGCATTCTAGGGACAACAAGGAAGCAAGGGACAACAAGCAAGCAAGGTGCAACTACAGAATAGGTCAATATGGCAACATGGTGTAGCAATGACACATGATGCAGTACAGTGATGGCTACAACCACGATTAATGAAGAGTGATGAGACGCAACATAGTGATGATGGGTGCAACATGGTGAGGTGCAACATGATGATGAAATGCAACACAATGATAGGTGAAGGAGTCACCTTGGAGAATCAGTTGAAGCCGCATGTCTGCAACTAATCTCATGTATCATCTTCTTGGAGATGATCTATGCTCTTATCTAGATAAGTCAAAGTGTTGACTTCTGTTGTAAATGTACTATTTGTCTCTCTCTCTGCTGAACTATTGAAGAATATAGAAGGAGAATTGATCAAGGGTTTCCCCACATTGGGGTTTATCCCTGGCTAGTGCTACATCTTGTGTCCTCTTATATTGGCTTGTTTTCTATGATTTATGTTTATGTTATATCTGTAATTTACTTTAATGCTAATGTGATTGCTAATCTAGAAAAGATATTGATCTAACTGTGAAAATTGAAATAAACTTCTCTAAGCATAGAACATACATAAATTTAACATGGAAATAGAGTTGAGGTGAAGACAATGCCCACACAAGAGTGAAAGATGAATCACCGAAGATAGATGGGAAAGGACAAAGGGATCAGTGGATTCCTCATCCCTCTTCAAATTCATCGAGGGTGAAGTTGAAGCATAAAATATTATCAAAATGGTGCAGCAGAAGTTTCTGATGGCCTACCTAACGATTACTTCAATGGGAAGTCCAAATATAAGGGTGGAAGGAAAGGTAGATGCCTTGTTTGTAATAAGTTTGGCCATTAGACAAAGGAGTGTCTGAATGGCGAAGACACATCTCTTGATGAAAATAACAATCATTCTAGTGACATCTTGCATGATCAAAGGAATGACAGGTAATGCAATTCATCAAGGAAATGAATGACTCTTCAAAGAAAGCAAGGAACCCCAGGTATGAAGAATCAAATGTTGTTTTCGATAAGATAAAGAAGAACTATCTTGTATTGGTCCCCTCCTTTAGATTCTTTGGGAACCTAGCTTATTGATCTTAGTGCTTCAAGGCACTTTATCGAATAGAAGGGTGCACTCTCGAATTTGGTAGAGATGGAAACAATCAGGGATTATACTTGGAGTCAATGCCACCTATCTCGGAAAGGGTTTAGGGAATGTCACCCCTCAATTGAATGAGGGTAACTCTATTCATTTACAAGAATCTCTTTTATGTACATAATCGTAAGAATAACCTAGTGTCCATCTCAGAAATGGAAGTCAAAGATTTCAAGGTGGAATTCATCAATGGAAAGGTACGTGTTAAAAAATATAATTTTCAAAGATGTTTTTTCTCATGGATTTAGGGTTGGAAATTTGTATCAAGTCATAGGATGGTCCATTGGGGATCATGTCAATTGACATATCTCATCTATAACACTGGAGGTGTACCTATGGGGCCCGAACTAATGTGAGTGAGATGGTGATAGGGATGTCTGAATTCAAGAAGAGCATGAAGGTACATGTCTAAGATGTACCGAACAAAAATATTATAAGGGGACCATTCCCCTCATGCAGCAGGTCCACAGGTTTGGAACAACTCGAGGAGTTTGAGTTTCATGATCGGGAATCTCATGTATGCATGGGGAAGAAAGCCCTCTGTGGCTTGAAGAAAAATTCCTTGGGCATAGTATGAGAGGATTGCTAACTGTCAAATGAATCTGATCCAAACCATTGTTTGAAGGTTGTGGATGATAGACCTCTCACACTAGCACCTTCTAAGGATGAGCTATTTCTAACAGGTGCAACCCCTCCCACTTGCAGAAGTAAGAGGGATTTGGATTCCCGATGTGGAATGGTAAACTCCAAGCCTTTGACTACCTCGAGGTTCCTAACTTTCAAAATTTATATGGTAGTGGTGTTGGAACAGATTTGGGAAATGCCTTTGAGTTTCATAAACTCATTTTTGTTGATGAACTTTTGTCCGGAAATATGTTTTGCAATTAGTATGGTCAGCTCATATTTGGTTGAGCCTCACTATATTGGTGCTAAGAAACTTCTGCAATGTCTTTGGGGCACAATCTCTCATGGATTGTGATACACTGCCGAAAATATGAAACTGCATGATTATTCGAATGTTGAATGGGCAGGCAGTGTGGAGGATCACTAGAGCACTTCTTAGTGCTGGTTCTCTTTGGATTCTACTTCACTATCATGGATGAGAAGGAAGCAGAAGTCGATTGCTATAAGAACCATCGAGACTGAATACATAGATACGAGTATGATCTCGTGTGAAGTTGCATGGTTGCAGAAGCTCTTAAGTGAGCTGTTTGTACACATGATGAATGCCACTGTGATTCTCTATGACAACTGAAGGGGGGATTCGATTATTGCTCTAGCAGATAGACATCAGATACTGCCTTATCTAGGATATGGTAAGTCAATGAGCAAGGAGTCTCCATTGAATTGAGATTGATGTACAGGTCACAGACATTTTGTCAAATCCCCAAGGAAAGGTCAGATTTGTGACTTTGTCGAATGACTTGGAGTCATTGAGAGACCTTCTTATAAGGGTCCTACATGTTGCATGCATTGAGATCTAGGAGCTCTTGGGGCTTGGGCTACTTACTGGCGAAACATACAACCACAAGGTGACTCAACATCCCCTCGTGGTGCGCTATGTACAAGATGATAGGTTCAACCTTCCCCTGTGATACCACGTGGTGATAGCAGAACAGGATGATTAGTTCTCTTGTGGGCTGGGATGATTAGTTCTCCCATGGCAACTGTGGAACATGATGATTAGTTCTCTTATGAGCCAAGATGATTATTTATCTCGTGGCTACCTTGACACAAGATGATTAACTCTCCTATGGGTCGTGATGATTAGTTATCCTGTGGCAACTGTGAAACGAGATGATTAGTTCTCCTGTGGGTCGGGAGGATTAGTTCTCCCATGGCAACTGTAGAATAGGATGATTAGTTCTCCTATAGGCCAAAATGATTAGTTTCCCATGGCAACTATGGAATAGGATGATTAGTTCTCTTGTGGCAACTACAGAATAAGATGATTAGTTCTCCTGTGGACCAGGATGATTAATTCTCCCATGGTGACTGTGGGGCAGGATGATTCATTATCTTCTGGACATGATGATTAGTTTTCTTGTCGAGGCATCCTACCCATGCAGTCTGGGACTCAAGGAAAGTACCTCTCATCTAATCAATGAGCAGGTAAATGGGGTTAGGGACCATAGTAGCACTATCGATGGACACATCATTGTATCTACCATACTCCCTATGCCAGGATGACCTCCATTGATTTGGGATCAATGAAATTGATTTGGGATCAATATGAGTGGTTTGAGACACTCTCTTGTAATATTGATCTGGGATCAATAAACTGATTTTGGGCCAGTAAGAGTGTTGTGACACACTCTCTTCAAATGAAACTAACTTCAGGTCAGTAGAGAATGGTATGAGACATTCTCGATCAATTCTTCTTCTTCATGGTTCAATAGAGAAGAGTAGAGCAAAGCAAAGCAAAGCTCAACAAAGCAGAGCAGTGCAAGGCACTGATGGCAGAGATAGTACAGTCTGACATATGGATCAGTGGATGGAGTTTTCCCTAGTTGAGAGGGAGTGTTAAAATTGGCAAGTAGGTCCAAACTCTATGTGGGTCATCTTATTAATGGAAGCCAATATTTTTCTTAGATCCCTCTCATCAAGAGGTGTAGGATTGATCTAAAGATCATGTGATTTTGATAAGTATTTATGGAGATATAAATTTATTTGTGTTATGGGACAATTTGTCAAGGTTGGCTAGCAACCAAATAAACCCCACTTGTGCTCAATGTTTTAGTATAAATGGAGGAGCACTTCAAGTCATTTTCAACACACTTGGGATCTGTTCATCTTTTCTTGTCTTTGGGTTTTAGTAGGAGGATAGATCCTAAGGGATAAAGTTGCCCTGATCCAGAGAGCAAAAGGTGAAACTACTGGGAACTGCTGAGAAGAACCAGAATTACCGCCAACTACCAAGAACTACCAAGAACTACGAGAACTGTCGGAACTATCGGATTATACCGGAATTACGGGAACTATCGAAACTATCATGATTGTTGAACTGCTACAACAGTCAGAATAGCCAGAACAATGGGAACTACTGGAACAACCATAACATCTGAATAACTAGAACTAATGGGAACTACAGGAAGTGTTGGAACTACCAGAACTGTCAGAACTGTTGGAATAGCTGGAACAACCAGAGCTGCTGGGAACTACTGGGAACAATTAGAAATATCTCCCATAAATAGTCAAAAACATGTTGAAAAATGAAATATCATGTGATTTACGCAGAAAAATATCTCATAAACAGTTATAACTGCTGGAAATAGTCAGAACTGTTGGAACTTTTAGGAACAACTGGAATAATGGGGATACTATCTATGCTCTTATCTAGATAAGTCAAAGTGTTCACTTATATTGTAAACGTACTATCTCTCTCTCTCTCTCTCTCTCTCTCTGTTGAACTATTGAAGAACATATAAGAAGAATTGATCAAGGGTTTCCCCACATTGGGGTTTGTCCCTAGTTAGCACCACATCTTGTGCCTCTTGTCTTGGCTTGTCTTATGCGATTTATGTTTAAGTTCTATCTGCAATTTACTTTAATGTTGATGTGATTGCTAATCTGGAAAAGATATTGAGCTAACTGTGAAAATTGAAATAAATTACTCTAAGCACAGAACATACCCAAAATTAACAAAACCAGACACTAATAACTCATGAAACTCATTATTACATTCCATAATTAAATAACTAATTCATTGTTTTTCTATAATCATTCGAAAAGACTATATATGTTTGGTAACATAGGATAAGACAATAACTTCAAGAAGAGAAAAATAATTAATATGGCTAAAATATCCTAACCAGATTTCAAGATAATCCACCCTCACCTTGAACTGTAATCCACCAGTTCACCCTGGTGCTGAGATGATCTTGCCACCAGGTTCAATCACCCCCTTTCATAACTTCCAACGATATTTAATACCTTTCCTTCATTAGAGAATTTCATTTAGTGGCATCCTCCTTTTGTGGAATCCCTTATCCACTTGTCTAGGATTTTCCATTAAAGCCCACCTTTCTCTCATGTGGTGCTTTTATGTTTTTTGTCTAAGCTTAGCATCTTTCTCGAGCTAAGCAACTTAATGAATTTTTATCTGTCATCCATTAAACTTTTATAGAATTCATCTAGAATTCTTATCATGAAGGGATTATACAATCTCATTTACCAGTGAGATTTTAGTTGACAAGAGTCTCATTTCTAAGTGTTTCACTCACAAGTACATAAATCCTATATATTTATAATAATAATCCTTTTACATAATTATTTAAATATTTTATTTTTCCAACGCTTCTCTGCCATAACTCAATCTAACCAAACAATATTATCGCAATGAAGAGATATTAAAATTTTAAAATCAAAGTGTAAGAAACAACTATGTTTAATATTATTTTGAAATGATCACTTACACATGTATGAACACTTGAACTTCTTTTAAGTTTCAATGGGTCACTCCCAAAAGTTAACTGAGATATATTATAATAATAATTATTATTATTTTAATGTAAGGTTCTTCCTGTCAAAATGGTTGCCCAAACAAAATGAAATACTATCTAATAAAAAGAAATGTTAAATATAATTAAAATAATCAATATAGATGTTTAGACATTTTAGGTATAAGAAATAAAATGAACATAGATGTTTAAATAGTTTTAATTATTAAAAGGATTATAGTCATATACATGTTTAAATAATTTTAACTAGTAAAAAATTATTATAATCTAATATGAATGAGATACAGTAAAAATATTTCACTTTCACTCTCTATCATAAATAAAATATTTAAATGTCCATGTGAATAAACTTAATTTTATCATATAAAAGCTTCTACC
>APFE031697712.1:31614-77449 GCA_000404065.3 Pinus taeda
TTACTTATAATATATTTTTTGGTTTAAAATGACAATTGATTTTTTTTCGAAAGAATCAACATTAAAATTATACACCACGTTCTTCATTTTGCAGAGTCATTTTATTTTGATTTCACTTTAGGTATATAAAAATTCTGCTATCCTACATATAATATAAGATATAGGTAGTCCTATTTCAAGTTATCGATGTGGGGTGGACAATTTTGAAAATAGATGAGATTTATTCTGGACTCAATTTTCTTGGTAATATAAGTTTTTAAAAACTATGATACTAAGATTTCAGAAAATTGTTTTATTTTACATATTATAAACAGTAATGAAATTTCATTTTAATAAAATTAGTACGGTTAATATAACCATATAAAGATATATAATAATATTATAAATCATAATATCGAAAAAAACATAAACCTACTATTAAAATAACCTAATATATATTTAATAAAATATCTGACTTCTGAGACTTCAACACTATTAGCCGTGCTTGACATTCATGTTAATTTCTTTTAATGGCCGAAGTGATGTCCCATACAATCTCAACTTTAGAGTATTAGTCATGGTGATAGTGGAAATTAGATCAATTCTTTTTTGGGTTGAAAAAGTTATTATGTTATAATAATTTATAGAAAAATATTTTACAACGAGTTTGAAGTTGTGAATGTATCAAATTATGAATGTAATGGAGTTATTAAAATGGTCAAAATATTGCTGGAGATAAAGTAAAAAGAAAGGGGGAGAGTCAAAAAGAGATAATGTTTGAATGTGAAGAAAAACTTAACCTGGAGTTCACAGTCATGAAAAAAAGAAAAGGGGGAGAGTTAAAAAAACATAATGTTTGAATGTGAAGAAAAAGTTAAGTTGTAGTTCATAGTCATGAAAAATACATTAGTGCATTGTATGAAAAAATGATGATTGTATTTGGCAGTTAAAGTTAATGATTCATTTATAAAAATCATCTTAACATTATTATATAAAGTGGGGTTTTAAGATAATATTTCAGAGAGTTTCTTGGTAAATTTTCTTAAATTGAAACAAAACATAACTTGTGTGTTTTTTTAAATATTGTTTTTAAGCGGCCCTCTAAAAAATTGTTGACAATATATAACACAGGCATTATTATCTCTTAAGAGACAATTTCATTTTTGTCTATTGAGATAATTTAATTTTTGTCTCTCTACAGACAACACTATGATTAGACACAATATGTCTTTAGTACTAGCCATTGTCTCGAGACAGAGAATACATTTTTTATTTAAAGATCACTTTTGTCTCTCCATACAATATAAAAAAATGAATCAAACATCTCACCATTGAAATAAATCGATATAAAAACATTTAATTAAAAATAATCTACAAAATAGTTGATTAATTAATGTTAGCCCACAATGGAATGGAACCAAATCAAACCACCAACCTCCTGCTTTGTAATGTAGGTGCTCTTCCATTGACCTAGCACACTTTAAAGAATTACGTGAAGAGTTATGGCAATCCTCAAAACCACATTTATAGCGATTGATTTAAAAAAAAAAAATCAAAGAGAAAAGAAAACAAAAAATGTCACACAATCTATAAGCTTTATAAAAGCTATAATGAGGTAGGCCATATCTTTAACTTTCTAAAACTAGCAATTGCCCCAAATGGTACAAAGAAACGCAGATTATATGTCTAGCAAAAAAATTCAAAATCTTCTATCTTGCTAGAGTGGGATATCCTATGTTGGGATTTCATTCCATGTTAAGACTTTGTTTTCTTCATCTTTGTCTCCACACATATATGTGTCTATTATTGTGTATATGCACCATATAAAATTATATAACAAAATGTCTTGATTTCCAAATGTAAAACAAACAAAATTATGATTTGTGAATCCACAGTCTATGATTGAGTCGTTATGAAAGCAAAATAAATGAAATGGAGTGGATATATTCTCTTGGACTTTTGCAACTAGGTCTCCCTACTTAAAATTTAATAGACCTAGGATATGTTTTTCCTTTGAAATTTAAGATGGATAGATTCATGCCTCCATCCTAGCTCGACAATTATTTGGGGCCCTCTATGGCTTGGGAGTTCCACACAAGCCATTGCTTATGACAATGAAGAATACTGATGACCAAGAACATGTGTAATAATGTCATATATGTTGCTATTAAATGAAAATATATATAATGATAATGAAAAAAACAACAACAAGTTTCATCAATGATGTCCTACATCAAGTAAAAGAGATCAAGTTTATAAGGATTGTGTCCATATTTGTGTAGTATGATAAACATAAAAATCTTCACAAAATAATATAGATATATTTCTTACTTCAATGGCTATATTGCATAGAATTTTGGGGAAACAATATCTATAAAAGGTGAGGTTGAAAGCACCACAAAGAACCAACAACAAGTACAATAAATATTTCAACAATCTTACCTTGTAGTACTTCATTAATTGAGGTCGCTTCAATTTAAATGTTGGATTGATCAGGTCCCTTTCCACATCAAATTGCTTAGGTTCAACGTGAATACCTTTCAGCATCTCGAAACCCTTGAGCTAGACTCAACATTAAAAATTCCACCAATCATGAAATTAGCAGATAACTAATAAAAATGAATCAGAACTGAAAGAAATTCCCCAAAGATGTATTGGGAAGGGAAATTCAAAACATGAAGCGACATCATGACAGATGATTCAAAATGTGTTACTTTGTCATTTTTCCAAGTTGCATTGGCCTCGTGTAGAATGTATTGCTTTGCCTTCTATTGTTTGCACAAATATTCAAAATTCCATGTTACCTCATTGGTGGCAACCTAGCTTTCAAGTGCCTTTTGATTAGGTATAACAATTGCCACAAGAAAAGACTTAAACCTATTTCCATAAACCCATATCTGAAACATGACCAAACAAGAATAAAGAGTGAACAAACATAGCTTATGCATATTAGACTATGTGTTAACAGTTGTAATTGTACCAATGTATGCACTTAATCTTATCAAATAATCATGGCCTTGTTGAATAGAAATAATACTTATTACATTGTGTACAAGCCATTCTATACTTTCCCTTCTTCTATATGGGTATCTATCATTGGTCATCCAGAGTAATGTTGTGACACAATTATGGTAGCATATTAGAGTAGTCATAGTCATGGAATTAGTACCCTTCTTAATGATAGTATAGTTCAATCTCAATATACTTAGCTTAGTCATGCCCTATTGCTTTACCACTATAAGCATTGAGTACACTAGTTTCCATAATCAATTATCTTCACAACCCACAACCCGTATTCACAAGTGTGTATATAGTTAACATAGTTGTAACCTTAACAATATGGATAACCTATGTTAGGCACTATCTATTATTATAAGCCTTTCTTTTAAGCCCATATAAGGTGACACTATTGATTGTGGTTTGTATTATTGTTATTAGCGCTTTGACTGGAATAGAGCTTGTATCTTATAGATAATAAATCACTTCATATTGTTCATGTAACCTATAATACGACAGTTATGAGTGAATACAATTATGACTCTAAATAAGAACTTCAAGAAAGATCTGTTTTCTTCAACATTATTTCTTGCAACTATTCTAATTATGACTTACAATATGTGATTGTAGTCTTTATATTGGGTGGTACAAAATAACACAAAAAATGTTTGTATAGAGACATCAGTATGTAGTAGTCGAGCTTCAAAATATGGGGGAAGAGCTTACAGTACTAAAAAATACTTCTGATTGCAACAAAATATGAAAAAACACATGCTATATTGGAGATGAAAAAAACGACGTGTCTCATAAAGGAATTAACATTAAATTTGGAGAGTGTTAACTCTTTAGAAAGGCAAGTAATAGTTGACTATGAATCTATGAGGCCAAGAGTTGTGGAGAAGGAAAATGTTGATTTGGATGAAGAAAATATCATTACGAAGACACAGCTAGTGGTTGAAAAGGAAAGAAATGCATCCGTAATCTTAGAACTACAAGATGTCAAACAGGAGCTTAAGCATGATATTTCAAAATACCTATGTTTAGTTAATTTGAGGGACATTTGTCTTGAAAATACTTTCGATAAATTGGATGATTCTGAAGAGGTGCAGAAATAGGCAGATGCACTAACCATAGAATTTATGACCACAATGAATTTATTGGATATAGCTAAGAGATTACATATGGAAACAAAAGAAAAGCAACATCTTGTAGCTATGGCCAAAGACTGAGACTTGAAGGGGAAGGGACAAAAAATAGAGCATGTCAACCAAGAACTGATTAGGCTGAATCATGGTGTAATTATTCTTAAGGATCTGATGTTGAAGCTCAATGCCTCATCCTCTTTATTGCAAATCTTGAAACTAGAATTAACAGTTGTTAAAGAGTCAGAACTTAAACTAGGAGAGGATATGCATGCAGTTGAAAATTCCCTCTCTAAAGCAATGGATGGCCTGAACCTTGCAAACATTCAAGAGGTTAAAAAAACTAAAGTTGAATATATAACTCTAATAGAACTAGAGAAGATGAGAGAAAATCTAAAGAAATCCACACAGGATGTAACTTATTTAGGAGGTGCCATTAAGCCACTTAGAGAAGAATTGGAGAGGGAAAGTGCCATGCTAGAAGAAACACGAGAAAGGGTGGCAAAGTCCTATTCAGTAGTTACTTCTTTGAAGGTTGAATTGAATCAATCAAGAAAAGAAATTAAATCATTGAAAGATGAAGAGAGGCAATCCAAGGAAGCTATGACAGAGCTTTCAAGAGATTTACAGCAAGCAAACATTGAGGTAGCTAAAGCCAAGATTGAAGTTGAACCAGCTAGAGAGGATATGTGCAAAGAAAAGGAAGAAGCTACACAATCAGAGGTCGTTACTAGAACTACAGAGAGTATGCTACAAGAAGCTATAAAAATTGTAGAAGTAGCTTGGGAATCAAAAGTATTGGCTCTTGCTAGGATTGATGCTATGAATCAGGGTGAGTCAATTATTGGATATTCCAAGGCCAGGACTCTATTAGTTACACTTTAATTTAATAAGTACTTTGTATTGATCAATCATGCACGTGAAGCTGAAGAACTTTGCTGACAAGTGGTGCAAGTTGTTGTAGCCCAAATAGATGTATCTAAGGATAGTGAATGGGAAATATTGTAGAGATTTGGAGAAGAAAATAAAGATATAATAGCAAGGAGGGAGGCTCTTCAAGTTTGCTCACAGAAGGAAAAGAGGGAAAATGTAGTGAAATTGATATTTGAGAATCAGCTTAGAAAATAGAGAGCACAAAATGGACATCATAGAAAAGATGGTGATTTAGCTATGCCGTGAAGAGATATGGTGTGCCACACAATCGAGTCAGTAATTGGAAAAACCATGCATATTCTGATCCAAATGGTTTAGACAATAGAAATGAGCAAGAAAATATTCTTGTCATGCCAATAACATCATTGGGTCAGTTGTTGAGCATGAAAGCTTCCATGACAAATAACTTTGATGAAAGGACTTTAGATAAGACACTTGTCTCTAGGAGGAGGATGTCCTCATTTCCATGGTTTGCATTATCTGTGGGAAAGAAGAAAAAACATCCATTGAAATAAAATGACAAATTTCCTATTTTAGAAGCATAGTCAGGCTACTTATATTTAATTCGCTACATGGGTCATTAAGGTCACTAGGTCTTTCATCTGGTCACAGATGTAGTTTTTAGTAAAAATGGGATGTGACAAACTTTTCTTGAAAAGATATCATTTTCCTATTTATAAAAGATGCAAAGACTTTCCTTAAAAACATTCATATCAGTCATGAAAATGTCTATATGTTATACGTTTGTCATCTCATTGATTCATGAAAAATCATGCAAGACTTTGATGTATTACTCTATAAACATGACACAATGACATTGTGTGTGATATTAAGTTGGAAGATATATTTGCAAGTCTGCATCTAGTCAAGTGTAATATAACTCTCTCCAATGTAACTCTTTCCAGAGCAGAGCATCAACTAGGTGAAAAGCAAAGTAAGGCAAGGAAATTATGTGGTGGCATATGTCTGTTCCTAGTTCTCATATGTGTCATTTCAGCTCCTATGTTGTTATATATATACTTCCCTATTTTTTCTTGTTAAGGGAAGAATTTTACCTCATTCATAAGGCACCAAAGGATGGCCCTGTTGAATCAACTAATGTAACACTATCCATAGGGATAATGCTTTATGAAAAAATGAAGGCCAAGTAACTAGTGAAAAGATCATTAAGTATACCCACACACTGTGAATCATAACCTAAGCACATCAATGTATCTTAAAGATGAAAGAACAATCAACTCGATCAAAGGATTTTCAAAGTCAATCTTCAACTTAAGGCATTTTTTCCCTATCTCTTTGGCCCACTCGATTTCCTCCCAGGCTGACTAGACCCCTGGACAAACCTAGTCCACTTCGATCACACTACATACTTGGAAACTGACTAGATCCTCAAAGAAAAAGCCTTTTCAAAAAATTTGTAAGAAATTCTAAGAGAATTAATAATATACCAAACACCTATAGGTCTCTCATTGCATTCTTAGTAATAGGCTTCATTGAGCCATAATTAAGACTTAAGGGAGTTAAAGAGGAACCTAGAAAAGCAAATCTGCATATAAACAACAAATATGACCTGCAATAAAGTCCCACATGAACTTAGAGACTTCATAAGGCAAACCATCCAATCTTTAGGACATTCCATTTTGCATAGAATTAAAGGAAGCACATAAATCATATCTCATAATAAAGTGAACCAACATATCATTGTCCCCAATAATGACCTTGCAAAGGATTATCATGCAATAAGCATCTTGGGCAACACCAGCACTATTTTTCAAAGAAAAAAGAGAAGATATAGACAAAGGTATACCACTGCTACATCTGTACAATATATAAAGTCCATATGTCAAACCCCACCTCCACACTTGTCTCCTTCACACTCAAACATGGTTAGGTGCTCCCTAAATATGCATTAAGTTGTCAACAAAGAAGAGGCCATTGAATTCCACAACTATTCTTGCTCAAAGATAAGAATAGGGGCATACAAAACAAAAAAAATGTATCACGTGGTGATCTAGGTCCGGGTGTGACAAAGGACCCTTCCAAGACTTTTTACTTTCGTGATGTGTTAAATTGCATTTTTAAAAGAACATAAATGAATACATCTGCATCCTGTGAAGAAGAGGAACATGACATTCATCAACAACATAAAATAACAAGACGTTGATAATGGAGTTCGTCCAGGAGGGACTATATCTTTGGGCCCCAAAGTCAAGATGGTGTAATTCGCTACATTAAGTGTTGTCAATAGTGATGATGTACATAAGAGGTGATGTCGCTATTATACAAGGAATATTCCCTCACGAAGGAGTTGCTCCAAGAGATATTCCACTGCAGGAACTCTCATTCAAAAAACGACTCCTACCAGTATGAAATAAACTCATGGATGATGATAATGAACATCTTTCCAACATGGCATGAAGGGATTTCAATGCAGTCATACATGGCGACACATGAGTATCCCATCAACATAACAACAAAGGGATCTCAACCCAAACATGACGAATCATGACAACAATTACATCCCACAAATGATTTCGTATCACATCAAGAAGGAATCATGAAAACAAGTAAGAAAAAAGATCCCACATCAAACATCAAACAAGGATCTGTGTAGTACAATGCATAGCAAAAATAAGTACATGAACACACTGCATATACCTCACATCCAAGGGTCATCTGAAGAAAAGGATGTCAAACTACTGAAGCTGGCCATACCATCAATCTCGCGGCATCAAATCTCATGGAAATGGTTGCTCGCACATGAATGTTGACATATGCACTTCACCTTGGAATGTGGCCAAAAAATGAAATGAGAAAATGAAAAATCTGAATGCACCATCATATTTGTGGCATTGAATAGTGCAAAATTAATTGTCAAATTTTTGAATTTTGACAAAGTGGAAATTTGGGGCTCAAGGAATATTTTAGATTTCCCCCAGTTTCCTTAAATATTTCCTCTTCCAGGTGCTTTGCAAATCTGCTGCTCAGATTAGGAAATAGATTATGCCATCGGGTTCGTGTCGCTGAGAAGTATAAAATCGACATAAAATTTGTCCATTTTGGACACTGCAAAAATTTCACCCTCCTAAGAATTTCACCCAATCATGATTCCCCCTGCAATAAATTAATTAAAAATTATTTCCTCGATTTTCGTGCATGCTCCTCCTCCTCCCTACTTGGGCTCACTAGGAAAATTAGGGTTTATAAGTTTTTTGTGGGTGGAATTTACAAAAAATTTACTTGGGCGGATTGGTATAAGGCTCGAATTATATTGAGGAGTTTGGGTGGTCAAACCCCAACCCCTCCATTTGCACGGTCTTTTAGTTTTGAAAACCCATATGTATTTTGTTTTGGTGGGTCGAGTCCGCATTGGGTGGCCCACACCTGTAACCTCCATAGAAAAAGGTTGGTGCATTATTTTTTTTTGTATTATATGGTTGTTGTTTAAGTGGGGCATCATATGCTTCATTTGTACATGGGTGGTACATGGGGTTGCCGCATGGTGGCAGGCCAGCCCACATGGCTAGTGCAGGGTCGATACCCGCTGGCCTACTCTTTAAAATGATTAATGTATGTTCTTATGGAGAGGCGTGAGGTGGTGGGGGTAGAGGCCCACCACCTCTTTATATATATATATATATATCTTATATCTATATATATATATATAAATATATATATATATATTATCTATATATAATATATATATAATATATATATATTTATATAATAAGATATATATATTATATATAATTATATATATATATTATTATATTATATATATTATATATATGATATATATATTATATATAATATATATATATATAATATATATAATAATATATAAATATAATATATATTATTTAATTTTAATAATAATAAGGCCATTTCGAAAACTTCAAAATTTGACCGAAGGAGTCAAATTAAACATGCCACAAAATTGCCTGGAATCTACTGGAACACTTCCAAGTTGTGTCTCCATTAAACTTGCCCAGTTAGTAAAAGTCAATGAAAACTTTGAATGGCTCATTCTCCCTCATACGAGCTCAGCTTGATGAACCATTCACACCGTTGTGATCAGGATGACAAGATCTACCCTTTGGTCCTAGCTTGAAAGCATTCTGATCACTTTGATTTTTGAGCTTCCATAAGCCCTCTTTGTCTTATGTGTGTCTCTGGAGCCATTTGGATCACGTGGTCCTAAATCAAGATGATGACCCAAACATACATGCCTACTGAATCCAAACCACAAGCAATCACATCATTGTGCAAAAACAAAGAAACAAAAAGCATTATGCCTCTACTCCCCTGAAAATGCTCAAAATTCCTAAAATGGGCCATTCCAACAGTTTCTCATTTACTTTTAAAGCTCCAAACCAAATCCCCCTTGGTTAAACAAACAAGTCTATGTCAACCGATTTATAAGGGATATCATCCACAAATGTGGGGAAGCATCCCTTGGATTTCCCATGATATTTTCCTTCGAAAAAATAATAATAATGACTATATATATGAGGTTTGTAATAGTTTCAAGTCTCATTACCAAAGTGGCACATTCCCATGTTGGGATTCCATTCCTTTGGAGTGCAGGTCCCCAATGTTATAGCATCCTCATTGACTCCGCCATTAACGTCACTAAGTGGTTTTGGTGTCATGCCCTGGGGGCCCTCTAGGTTTGTGGTTGTTATCTATGTGATGTTACCACCTTATCCATAATCATAATTTCAACTCTTCAATTAATAATACATGTATCCACAAATTTACTGTATTTGACCAATTCATATCGCATTGAATGGAAAACTAGGAATCCATTATATTTCAATCTATGGAAAAGCTTCAGAAATTAAATCAAATATATTTTCTGCAATATCTTCAACAATCACATTCTCTAGTGTTTGGCTATCAATATCTAATGCCTCAAATTCTTTCTTTACTTTTGAGTTGCTCTATGAAACCAAAGGAATGAAAGTTTCAGTGACTTGAATATTTACTAACAACTGATAAAAACTTCTGGTCATGGTTAGGAAGGATGATAGTTTTAGGAATCTCATCAATGTATGCTTCTTCAGAAGCATGTTCATTGATATTATCTTATTCTTCAGAATAAACCATAGGTAGAGATTCCTCAGAAGCAGCAGATATTTCTATTCTATATGAAGAATATGGGAACATAGATTCATCAAAACCCTTTTCTCTACCATATCTATCGTTTTCACCATCTATGTCAGAGTAGGAGGATAAATGTATGTCTAAACGAGGAAGGGTTTCTAGAGAAGATAATGCCATGAAGTCTCCATGTCCATGTGCTCCAACTTTATTCTCTTTTCCTTGCATTCCATAGGATGATGGGTTCTTAGATGCACTATGAAGATCCACTTCAAGCTTAGTATTCACCTCTAGAACATGCTCTCCCTCCCTTTCACTAGCTATTTGGGTGGACAGTTCATTATGAATTGAAGAGGCAACAAACTGATAAAATCCCTTCAGAGTGGCCTTTATGCTACTCCCCTTCTTGAGTAAGCTCTTGTTGGAGAAAAGGCTATGGTCCTTGATGTCCCTTTCTACAATATTTTCCAAGCCAAGATGATTGCCCATTCTTGCAATACCACTTCTATGGTTTTTCTCAAAGGATTTTTCCATGATTCTTTCCATCACAAAATGTGTTAGCGCCTTTAGCTTGGTCAAGGATGAATCAACCCACAACATAACATTCTCTACAATAACATCAAATTTTTTCCTTTAAAACTATAAAAGAGAATGATTCATATCTTTAACAGAATCTGGTCTACAAAACACTTGTACATATTTAACAACATTCACTGTCGAGGCATAAAAATTACTAGTATACAATGCATTGTTCTACAAAGATGGTGGCAGAAGACCGTTGGTTTTGGCTCCCAACAAAGCAAATGCAGTAGAAAGCAAAACAAACACAAATGATAATTACATTTTCAACCATCTAGAGGTATTCTCCTCCTCTTCATCTTCATCATCATAGATTGCCTGCTCTTTCCCAAAAATGTTCAACGTTGGCTTAAAGGCGGCACCACTAGTGTTGCAGGGATTTTCTTCATATTTATTTACTAATCCTATTTATTTTTCTTCAACCTCATGGATTTCTCTACAGTCAGTGGATAAACCTACAAAAGCCATTTGGTATCCTAGGGACTCTATTTCCTTAATCTTTGTCACTTCGCTATATCCACTTTCTAGTTCAAATTCCAAAACACCATGCTCCCTACAAGCTAGTCCCCTAACTTCCAACTCTAGGTCTCTTTATGGATGATAACAGAGAAATTGAGGTTGGGAAGAGAGATAATTAGTCTTAGGATTATAGGTTTTAAGGATTGTGGGCTCGTCGCCAAGATCATGGAACTAAGCTGGAAAGGCTAATGACTCACATTCCTCGCTTAATTCAAGGTTAGGATTCTTTTCCTCATTGGGATTGGAAACAACCCCAACTTCAAAAGGAACCTTGCATGCTTTGCTTTTAGGCTGCAACAAGCATTGAACCTCATCCACCTACACACAATCGGCTGAAACTTATTCACACCCTTCTCTAACATGGGGACTATATTCCACCATAGGCTCATAAAGGGATGAACTTTAAAACTCTCTAAGGTAATTGCAATAATAGGAATGAAAAGACCTGAAAATGAAATCGACGAAGCTACCAAGGACCACAGATCAGGCTATATGGAGTGTTTAGTGAGGGTGATTCCTTGAGAGTATATAAAGCTACTTCCGAAATAACTGAAGTCCCTGATTAGTGAAACTTTTATGAGCAAATCAAAGTCCTATCTTGAGGAACAATCTAAATAAAATGGCATAATTGTTCTCTTGTGATAGCTTTCGATCTGCCAATAAAAGAAAATACAACTTCTTTTTAATTTGGCATCTTGGATAAGGGTGATAAAACTCTTGAAGTGATAGTTCATGAAGAATAGCTATAAGAAGAAGCCACTGGTAGAAAAGTTGAGTAGCTATGACCTGGTCTCATATATATATCCCATCCCTATCTTCTAAATAAGACAACCTATCAATGGTGGTTGAATAGGCTAATATTATTATTTCTCCTTGAAGAAAAGGTCCTGAATGTGTTGATTAGGTAATAAGGTTGAGAGCATGCACTGAAAAATCCTCAGACGATTCATCCCTATATGAAATCATACAATGAGAAGAATCTTATTACAACCTATTGCACATGTAGCTTACTTGGTATAAACCTATAATTTTTGTTGATACAATGAAGATCTAAGATATAGAGACCAAGATCCTCTTTACAATTCCATATCTTATGTTGTAAGAAGGATCATGACATAAGATATGGAGACCAAAATCCTATTTACATTTCCATATCTTATGTAGTAAGAAGGATCATCTAACTAAGAGGGAGATGGTGCCTTGGTTTGATCAAGCCTCAACAAAGAAAGGGATTTTGCGTCTTAGTAAATATGTCCTTGAAGAGAATATTAGAAATTTGCCAAACCCTCCTCTATTATAGGGTACATTTGTTTGTTGAAGAATATTACTTATTACATTCATATCTACATTTCTATTAAGGAAGCATGTGTCACCTATACAAGCAGAACTGAGACTCATATCCAAATAATATCTCTCTGTGATCTAAGGAGACATGTTATGACACCATTCTAAGGCTTCCTAATCAAGATTGAAATAAATAGGTTAGATAAGATCGGTCTACACTGGTTTTCAAATGATGAGGTTTAAAAGATCCAAAGACTACTTCAATTTGTTGATGATCTTCACCTAAGAAGTCCAACAATTACTCTACATATTACTAAATTTATAGGTGATTTAGTTACAATAATATGTGTCATACTAAGTTACAACATGACATCTAAGATTATGTTATCGAAATGCTACAAGAGATCAGAATCTATTCTGCTGAGGTTGTCCATAATTTGACTGAATCGAAAGGAATAAAACATGCTGAAGTTATGCTTATAAGTTAAAATATGTGATGGCTAAATTTTGAACAAGGAGTGATAACTCAAATAAGGGTATGTATGAATCAACTCACCCAAACCCTTCACTACATGAAGTATATAATATATACTACAATTATAATGAGTATGACATTCCTCATTAAAATTATTTCTTGATAAGAGTCTTCATATTAAAATTTGTCTGATGGTGACAAGTCTGTGGATGTTTTGTTATATATAATTTATAGCATGAAAATATTATACAAAAGCCTTATATTCATTACAATACTCAGATCTTGGTACACCTATAGCATAGCCTAGATAATTTATTGAATCGTTGTGTTAAAGATAGCATAGAGAATACATAAGAGAAGGAGTAATATTTGAAGATTCCCTAGTCCATGATAGGATCCTCTCATGCATTTTTGGTTACTAATTATGTCTATAACATTTTATGAGCAGCTCACCTCTAACATCTCTTCAGTCTCAAAGGGAGTTTTCTGTTTAACCCTCCCCACAAGTATAGCAAAAGACATTTTTGTTTATGGAAATGCATTGGTAGAAGCATGGAATGGTTAATTGCATTAATAAATTATCTTCAAACTTAATGGATATCATGCTGAACATATTTCCAGATGGATACTTTGAGGGAAGTCTAATCATATGAAATATTAAAGAACCATCTATGGAAATTCAAGCTTAGGATTGTGGTTTCCCTGAGTAAAGAAGGAGTAAGATCAGTTAAGAATTTTCTTTATCAAGATTCAGAATCCTAAATATGAAGAAGTCTGAGGATTGCTGTTAAGATCTCTGCTAAGTTAGGTGGCTTCATACATACATCTATATATTGCTGAGTGGAGAAATGAGGCTCCTATTGACGAACCGCTAATCAATACCATCACAAAGATCTAGTGTTAATTTTCCTAAAGTAGCCTGACACTATTCCCTAATTGAAGGGATATTTAGTTAAGACCATATAATTGCCTAAAAATAGGTGTACTAAAAATAGTAGTGACCCCTTCTAAAAAACAGAGTCTCAAAAAGTTGAGTTGATCCTCTGAAAAATATAGGAACCTCAAAATTCCAAAATATCTCCCTTGGAAACACTTACTATAAAATAAATATTACTAAAATAGCACCACCTGGCATGTCATCCATCATCAAACTCTCTACCTCCAAGGAACCTCAATATGTGCTATACTTTTCCATGCAAGCTTTGTAGAGTTTCGACTCTCCAGCTTTTCCATGTAAGCAAGTCTATAGCTACAAAAGATTGCAGTACCACAAAACACCTCACCTATCAAGAATTATTCTATCGGGACTATCATATCTTTGGCATCGATGTTTGGCTAGAAATTATGTCACATGGATGTAAATAGAATCTTCGTCAATGGTTTGAGAATTATACATTAATCAATTGCGAGGATTTTAGGTGCCTGGACAAGAGACCCATGTGTGCACATTAAATAAAACCCATTATGGGCTAAAGCAAGCACTTTGTGATTGCTATTACAATGTTGATGAGTACATGTTACATTTGGGCTTAATTTTTTTTTCATATCCCATTCTTTATTATCTAATTGATAGATATGATCTTCTTGTTTTGGTCCCAAGAGGCTCATAGGAGGATGCAAGGAAAAGTTGGCAAAGCCCAAGTAAGTGTGTAGTTGAGATTCTAAAGAGGTTTTAGATGATGCATTATAAACCATTAGCTACTCCTATGATACCTAATATGACGTTGAATCCTAATTTAGATTCGGATTTGGTAAATCCTTCGATCCATAAACAATGGATTGGAACTTTCATGTATATGCTTAATACTAGAGTTAATATATGTTTTCAGTAAGCACATTGAGCCCACATATAGTTTAGTCCTAGCAAAGTCACTAGGAAGCCACAAAACATGTGTTATGATACTTAAAGGGAACAATCCATTATGGTAAGTTGACGCAATATGGGGTTGTTGATTTCAAATGGGAAATGGATTCTAGTGACATGAAAAGTTCTTCTAGTTGTTTCTTTGGTTTGGATTCATGAGAGATATCTTGGTTTAGATTCTAGAAAGAAGTAAACATCTATCACATCGAGTTCATATAAGGCAGAGTGCATGGTTACATAAGAAAAATGAATTGTCATTTTGTTTTGAAATAGATGCATAGAGTATAGTTGAAAGGATCAGTTGGAGCACCCCGAATCTCTGCACTCCAATGAGAGTGAGTTTGTTAAATCCAGTTAGGAGAACACTAGCCCATGCAGGTATATGGAACAACATGTTAAGAGAAAAATGAAGTTCCCAACACTGCAATAAAACACGATGGGACAAGAAAATTACAAACAATGAATGAAGTGAATGAAGTAAATTGTTGTAAGATTATTAACCCTTATTTAGTTAGGATTCTTGTGGACAGTTATTTATTGTTTAAACTTAGGAAACTGAACCAAAGGTTTACCTATTGTCTATAGTGCATATTTATATGCAATATGTACATTATTTTTCATACCATTCTTAATAATACTGTTGAATTCATTTTCCAACAAAAATCAAGATTCTCATTAAAATACTGCATTAGTTGTAGTTTCATTTCGATGCACAAAGTAAAATAAAATAAGATTACTACATCAAAAATCAAAATAAAAGAAGTTTACTTTGTAAAATAATTCTTGAAAATGCTAACCTTCAGGAATATCTGCAACAATGGCACCCACTTTTGATAGGAACCATAAGATAAAATTTAGATTTCTTGGATATTCTTCCTTCTAGTATTGTGTAAGATGCTTACTTGATGAACTAGTAGGTTTAGGGGTGAGCATAACCTCAATTCATATAAATGTTTGGTAGAGAAAATAGATGTGGGAAAAACCTATTTCAAATCCAAAATTTGATGAAAAATATTGAATAATCAGGCCATTTATAGACATCACAAGAATGAGCCAGAGTAACTACTAAAAACGCCAAAAAGTTGAGCAAACCATATTATATTAGGATGAAATCTAAATTCTTGTGATTGAAAAAGTAATTAATTAGAATCAATCATCTCATTCGAGAGATTATTATTATTATTAAATACCTCTTATTTCAACCTAACCCCTCCCTGTAAATCAGACGCCACTAAGACACAACCAGAATTCTCGATATCAACATCGATACCCAAATATATATGAAATAAAATTGTAAAAGATTAGTAACTACATACACATTCCAGGATCCATGAATTCTATGGAAACAAGCACTGTAGGTCCAATATAACCTAAAATTTTCCTCTGTCATGGCTTCTGCTTTGATGATATTTCACAAATAAAAGAAATTAAAAGGTAAGAAAATCACTTATGTTTAAACTTTAGAGTGCCTTGCTTAAACTGTAGAAGTAATGATACATATAGTGAGCTATAAAATCTACCTCTCCCTCCACTATAACCATATTCTACCTCTTAATTTAACCGTAGAGATTCTTAACCTCTTAACGATTTGAAGAGAAGAAAAATATTCACACTAAGAGATGTGGAACCCTAAGGTTTAAGGGAATGCGTAGAAATTTAAATCATATATTCGAATATGAGATAATTGGCCCATATGGCTACCAAAAACTCGTAAAAGTTGAAATCCCACTAAAAAGGAACACGACTCTTCATTAAATGATGACACAAAAGGAGATTGGGCACCATTTGAATATATGCATTGTGGATCTTAGACATCTCTAGGAAGACATTGAAATTGCCATGCTCATAACAAGAGTCGGGTTATTAGACATGTCTATCTATGAATGTTTCATAGTAACAACCCTAGAAAAAATTGAAGAACAATAAAAGTGCAAACTGAGAAATCCGAAACCCTAAAGGATTGAGATGAACAATTTTAAATCATATAATTGAATATACTTCTATGAACTTCCCGCTTCTTCAAATCCTTTTCTGGTCCACCATCTATCTTGTTGGATCCTGTAAAGTTGCATTCTCCTTAGAAACTGATCCTAAAAGCCCTCTTTTTGAGCTATTTCCCTCACTAATGCAGGCTGCTAGTCTACAGAGAGTTTTATAAAGCTCTTTGACTGTGCACAAGGAGCGTTAGTGGCCAAACTAAAGCTCTATTTACACATAGACAGAGCGTTAGTCTCCCATTTCCATGTTTTTCAAGAGAATTTGTGAACCAAAGCGGGGGGGGGACTTGTCTTAGGGGCTAAAGAAAGATCTGCAACAGTTTCATGATAACAAATTTAGTGTCTTAAAATTCATTTTTTAAGAAAATGTTTTAGTTTTTCTCTCATAAAATTCATTTTTGTTGAAAGAAAAGATGATAAACTGTATATCTCATTCTGTTGAAATAGTTGTAGGCTGCTTTGTTTTGGTTCAATAGTTGTTAGGGAATATTGAGAAAAGAAACTTTCAGTTATGCAAAGTGTTGAATGGATAGAGATGCACTAACAAATCCATGAATATGCGAAATGATACATGCATAGAATAAGACTTGTTTGCATAAGAAATTGAATTATTTTTTTTCAAAGCATTCTTCTTCATGGTTTATTGAGTCGAGAGTCTCACCATATTCATATGTCAACACCTCTATCGAAGATAAATAAGCAAGTAGACTAAAATTTACATTAAAATCAATCAGTTACTCTTTTTTTAGAGCAAATCAACATTAGCTAGATTAGGACCCTGGGATAAGCATGTGACTCAACTTCCCAAGGTTGAAAATCAAAACTAGTGTCATTAACGAGTGAAAAATCCTTCTGCACTCATATTACCAGGACCACTCCACTCACAACGGAGCGAAATACGAGACAATATCGGATTGTGATTGAAGGTAGCCCGCCTTCCCTTACAACTCCTTTGGGCATTTTGTGTTTTGGGTGTCCCTTCAGGGATTTCAGAGCTAAGGTGGGGACTCAGGTATCCTGCCCACACAACATGCTGTCTACAACTATGTCCCCCCTGGTAATGTCTATGATTTGAGGTATCTCTGGTGGCCAAACCTTATAGGAACTTACACAAGGTGACTGGGACGGGCTGTCCTGGTACCTAAAATAGACATACCTACTTTGTCTTCAGCTTTTGAGAGGGTGCTCATCTTCACGAGAGTACTTGGCCCCTCAATATGAGGTTCGGGTGAAGCTCAAAAGTAACCATAACCATACATTTGGCCATCCTTCTCTGCTACTCATTGAGAAACTGGGTTTCATCTCCAGTAATCGGTGTTTATCAGGCGAGGTAATTTCCTCTATTTGCTAATTGACATATTTAGTGAATTTTTTATTTTTAGGTACCTTAGTGCTATTGTTTTTGAGACTTTAAAGAATATCACATTAAAAAATATTTGATAAAACTTAATAGTCATTGTGGCTACATCCGACCCTCGTCGTCAATCTAGACAATTATTAGAACTTCCTCCACTCATTGTGGAGGATCCGCCGAGTTCCACTGACTTGGATTCCTCATCTTTGAGGAATCAGTCTCCTAAATCACACATGGGGTCTATGTGAACAACCAATGATTCTAATTTTCCAGAATATTTCTCTACGGAAGGATTTCTTCCTCATTTTAACACTTCGCTTACAGATCTGTCAAACCCTATTGTTACTCCCATAGTATCTGTACTTTCTTCTTCAGTAGGTGGAACTTTCCCATCTATCAAGTCAATGCCTGAAGGGTTTTGGAATGATAGAGACACTATTTTTCCTCTACCACTTCCCCAGTCGATGGTCATCACAATGCCGGTAATGTGGAACCCCGCAATCCCGTTCATCCCAGGTACTACAACTCACATAACACCATCTATAGGTGGAACTTAGCAGATGCTAGGTTCCACTCCTATGGTGCCACAAAGCATACCTTCGACAAGTGCCACAGATAGTGCTCAATATAACAATCAATGCGACACTATGGGCACGGTACCAGTTTACCAAAACCAAGCTTGGCCACCAATGTATAGTTACAACCCCCAGATTCAAACATCTAGGGTGATTCACAATATGCACATGACGACAGGGAATGTCACAGCTCCCCTGTCGTTCTCAGGCATGCATGGATAGTCACTGATTGACATGAGTGTTCTGTCTGTCAATCAAAGCCATATGGTTAGTTTTGTGTCGGTTGGGAATCCACAAGGGATTCCCACCCAAACCATGGGGGAACATTACTTACAAGCTTAGGTGAGTCAAGGGGGCACCGCTGATACTGGCGGCAATGTCATACCCCAGTATCAAAATCCTCATGGCAATCCCATCTACAACACTATATCGCAAAGCAACTGTTACACCACGAAACTAATGTACACCATGGGGAACCAAACGATGGCAGGAGCATAGAGCTCCTCAGGTCATCCGTCATCACCATGGTCCGAGTTGGGCGCACCCAACAATTTTCCTTTTTTGGCAACGTTGGATATCCCCAACTTATACAAGTTGGCAAATGATCCCATCTACAACAACTTACAATGGCTGTCGATCCCACATAAAATACTAACGGATATTCCTAAGTGCAACGGAAAACAAAGGGAGGATCTAGGCACTCATGTCACCACCTACCATCTCTGGTGTGTTTCTAACTCTATGGTGGATGACAGTGTCCGGTTACGTCTTTTTCCCAGCACTCTCACTGGCAATGCTGCAAAGTGGTATATTGAGTTACCACACACGTTAGTGAATACCTTTGATGCTTTAGCGATGGAGTTCACAAAGCACTTTAAGTTACCTATCCATTATGAGATAGGGACAAAGCTCCTTACTTCATTTCGTCAGGATACCACCACCCACATCTCTAATCATATCCATGAATGGAGATGTAGGCGGAGGTTAGTTAAAGCTCTTGTCCCTAATTTTCTCTTGGCAGACTAGTTCTGTAAGTCGCTACTCCCACAAATCGCTAGAGATGTCACTCTAGGTGTTGCGATCACAGAGGACCAATCCATACATCGTGCCCAGCACTTAGATTTGATCTATTCATAGTCTGGCACTCTCTACGACATTATCCCCTATGCTCCCAGTAACCTTAATCCTCCCCCCAAGCAGCACCCAAGAGCGCACACCGACGAGATCGGCGACGCAACCTCTGGGGTCATTGTAAAACAACTCAGTGGTTCCATTGCCAAGCTGGCAGTGGACCCCTCTACCAAAGCAGCTACTCTTCCTGCCACTGTGATTAACTCTGTGAAATCTACACAAAAATCCTATAGCAAAAACAAGAAGAATAAGAACAAGACCACTCCTTTTGAGGAGCAACCATCTAAGTAGCCCAACCTGAAACAGAAGGCCATTATGCCTGCTGATATGGAAAAGGATAAAGGCACCAACTATTTGTGCAAAATCTATCTTGAAGAACACGCAACCTGACATTGTCTGCGTCTTCAAGAATGCACGGATTACCTTGCCAAGAAAGATTCTGGTAAGGCACCTGCTGTCCTTAGAAATCCTTTTCCTAATCAAACGTAGCAAAATCTCATTGCCAACCAACCACAACCCACATTAGGGGGCAATGATGGTTGACAACATCATTCAGCTAGTTAACGAAGTTCTACTGTTTACACATTTGAAACGATAGAACTAAAAACCAAAGCCAAATCTTATGAAGCTCCTGTCGCTCCAGCAGCAGAACCATCCACAGGACAAAACCCATCACCACCCAACAATTTGCGGATTGAAAGGCCGGTTGAGGACCTTGTAATTTGAGCCCCCAAGGGGGCACTTCGACGCACAACGCACAAGACATCTGCATGTGCCACCCAACACTACAACATCGTAGAGGATTTGGTGCAAGCACCATTACTTATGTCGGCGCTCGAAGTCTTACAAACATGCCCCAGCCAAAGGAAACCTTTTCTTTCAGCTATCAGGGTAATTGAACCTACAGATTCCATGTTGGCTATTTTCGACATGGACAAGTGTAAACCTCCCCTTTCCCACTAGCTTGCATTTCAGGTGCATATCATGTTGAATGGTAAAGGTATACACTGAACTGTCATCGACGAAGGTGCTTCGACCTGTGTCATGTCAGCTTCATGTTGGCTCACCTTGGGTTCCCCAACTCTCTCCCCACCATCGAGCTCCCTTAAAGCTTTCAATAGCCACACCTTTGTCCCAAAAGGATATTTAGCCAGTTTTCCCATTACATTGGTTGGGAAAACAATAATGGTGGATGTAGAAGTCATGGACATGAGACTCAACTATAATCTATTATTGGTTTGCAGTTGGAAATATGCCATGACAGCCGTCATATCCATTATCTTTCGTATCATCCTATTTCCATTGGATGGAAAGGTTATTATAGTGGATCGGTTGTCTTTCTGCACCCCTGATTATTCACCATTACCAAATGGCTCTGTACCCCTAGTAGGAGGTTTAACTGATAGTTTTGTTAGTATAGGTACTGGTTTGTTGAAGGCTTCCTCCCTGATGGGTTGTTTTCTTCTTCTGTTGCCATAAGTTCCACAATTGGTCAACATGATTTCATCAATTCCTCATGAACCGACTAATCCTTGGATCCTAACAGTGTCTTTTGACCTCGACATATTTGGAGACTAGATTCCACTGTCATCTGCTGAATCGGCCTACCAAGGCATTCAATTAGCATCCACATCTCCGGTCATGTTGGATGTCACCGACGATACCACCCCCATTCCCATAATCGCTCCTTTAGATCCGTGCGATCGACTCCCATCAACGGATAAAGTCGTTTGAGAAACCATGAGTTTTGGAGAGAAACATTGGGAGGATTGGCATATTTGGGGTCTGACATCTGACTCAGACATGATGCCTCTTCAGGTCTTGTCCTCTGACACGAATGAAATCATTTTCCCACCCTATATAAGCATTAAAACTCTTGGGATGGATGAAAATATTGACGACACTTCTAGGTCATTTCCCATAGATATTTCAGTCACGATAGGCACCATGGAAGACATCCAGATGAGAGCAGATTGTAGCCTTGAGGAAATTGCATGCTCCACCTACCTACATGAGGAATTCCATGAAGAATTTGTTCGGTATCACAAGGAAATGCCCGAATTTAATCCATCGTTTGTCGTGCATGAGATCCAGCTTTACGATGAGGCAAATCGAAATGGGTGGCCAACTCCTTCCCTTGAAATAGCCATTCAACCCATGCCTGACCCCACAGCCGAAGAAGAATGCTTACTATACCTCAAGCATTTTGGTAAAACCCATCGAAATGCCAATTTGGCACTCGCAGCTCACAAGGAGTGGCTACAAATCCAATTTGCAAAAGAGGTTAGGTTTTCTTCTTTCTAAGAAGGAGATTTCATATCACTATATCATCCAAAATATAATCTCTTGGAAGCATGCACGCTTCGACCCATATGCCTAGGTCGGTATGTCATAACGAAATTCCTCCCCTTGGGGGCATATGAACTATAGGACTAGGATGGAATCCCACTCAAGGAGCCCACATACGGGCTCTATCTGAAAAAGTATTGTGCCTAGTGTCATGCTGGGCACATGCTTTAAAATTTTGCTTACCTTTTTTGATGTGATTGGATTGTTTTGTTATTTAGTGGAGTACTTGTCTCATGCATTCTTCTCGCAATGCAGATGTCATCATTGCCCTTAACATACGTAGGATATGTGGATGGTTCCAGTCATCAGACATGGCACATTTCATCAGCTACTTGGGTCATTTATACACCCGAGTCGGAACTATTTTGCTCCGGGGCAGTCTTTCTTCATACTGCCACCAACAATATTTCTGAGTACATGCTCATTGTTTCGCTTCTCATGGAAGCATCATCAATGGACATCTCCAATCTGGTGGTTAGGTTAGACTCCCAGCTAGTCATTATGCAATTGACAAACCATTATCACATCCGTAATCCAACCTTGTTATGTAACTATCTAAGGGTGTGACTCCTAGAACATAGATTTGAAATAATCACATATGAACATGTTCCTCGAGAATTAAATACAGTTGCTGATTTGTTAGCTAACTATGTATTAGATTGGCATTTGTCTCATATGTTATAGAAGCATGCATGAGAAGTAAAATATTTACTAAAGTTAAAAATTTGTCACAAAAAACATTTTAAAACACATTTACACCACCAAAATACCAAATATATATATATATATCGAAATCCAGTTTTTTACATCAAAATATCCCAAAACTTGGATGATTTAAGTACAAAATGGCTCAAAGCTCAGCTACAAACACTCATATGGCTACGCCAGAACACCTGCTAAAATGAGACTATTTCTCTAGAAAAGCTAAAACAGCTCTAGCTACCCTTCGAAGAGGAACCAGAAATTGCTCAGGTACACCAAAAGTGTGTTGCTAGATATGAGCATGAATCTCCCTCATAGGAAGAGGAGGGACACCCATTGTCAAACCCTCTAGGTTCCTTAGAACCTCACGGAGACTGTCAACATCGCCCCCTCCAACATGTAGTTGGCTGCCTCGTCACACATAATGAGGTTCGCCTGCAGGTCATACTAGCGCATGATCTATGTTAAGCATAAAAGTTTCATGTAAGTTCTTATCTCATCATTAAAAAACATTACATATACGTTCAAAAGTACAAAAATACTTAAGTACTATCAAAATTATTCTCACCTTGAGGACCCTAGTTGGTCATGGGTGGTAGCATCAAGTCTGGGTTGTCGGTAAAATCCATGCCTTCATAAGCATAATCATCAACAATCACTATTTGGCTGTGAAGCCATTGGAAGAAGTCTTCATCAAAGAAGTGTTGGAGTGGTCCTCCTCTTGTGCGAGGATCAAGTGATGACCAACGACCCTGCCTTGGCTCCCTCGGATCAAAAGAACCTAAGCTCACTCATGGGCACATGATAGGTAACCTCTAAAGGATAAATGAGACTATGGTAGTACCATACCCAAAACTGTGTTGGGTATGGGTGTTGCATGCTGTCAATTCTGCCTTCAATTGGCAAAGCACTACTCCACACCAGTTGAACATCTGGGGCTAGACATAGTCAATGGCAAGCATCAGTTGGGCCTTTTTCATTACGTGGCGAATTTTTGACCTCACCAAATGCACAATCAACCATAAAATTGCCCTCATAGATCGAGATTGAATCCTCTCTATTGGGACTCTGTTGCTGACTAGCCCACTCCCAGGGATGCAGCAGATCTATACCAGATCTGAAGTAGATCATGAATCTGACCTGCCATCGGTGAGGTTTGCTTGTGCTGCATGGTACAACAAACCAGTCAAAAAGTAAATATCATCCCAGTCAATCGCCAACTCTTGATCTCCATTTCTGAACACTTTCTCATGTTCATCCTAGCACTATATGATCCATCTTAGTAAATCCTCCTATCCTTTCATCAACTCTAGCTTTGCATACTTCAATAAATCACTATGGAACAATGCAAGTATGCAAGCTAGATCATTACGCATTAGCAATTCCTCATTATCATGGGCCCATTCTCTCCATAGGTGAGTCATTTCAACTTGAAACCTCCACAAAAGGACCCTAAAAATAGTTAAAATGGGGCAAAATCAATTAAATAATTCATGCATGAGGGTCTCAAATATGCCCTACAGCCCTAACGCCCCTCCTAATGCTACACAAGGAGGATTAACACCCTCGAATGGCTTCTACAAATCATTTAACACATTATACTGGTCATCTAGAGGGCGTTAGTACACAAAAATGGCTCTAGGGCACCTCAGATCTAAAAATTTCCACCCACAAAGTTGTTAAAAAAGGTTTAATAAAGCATAGATCAAGGTTTTATCTCTCACCTAGGTCTGACGACACGTGGAATGGTTTCCCGAAACTCCTGCAATGGTTCGTGGAAAATCTGCTCCTCTTTAGCTCCAACTAGCTCTCACAAACTTCAAAAATAGTGAAAATGATGCAAGTGAAAGATCAAAGCATATCCTTATATAACTTTGAGAGACATGATTTTTTTTAAATCATTAAAGAGAAATTATTCTATTCTACATGATTTTTTATCATGCATGAACCCAGATAACACAAATTGTTGCCTTTCTATACCTTTTACTACTTTTGATGAAAGTACTTTTAGGAATGCAAAGCAGTAAAAGCTGCATGAAATTCTTATAGAGCATTGTTAGGGATATTTTATTGCTCTTTAAAAAAAATAAACATCCCTGAGCTTTCGTCGTTAAGCTCATTAAAATATATCTAACTATGGCATAACACTTTTGGAGATATTTTATTTCTTTTTAAAAAATACAAACATCTCCGAGTTTTCTATAGTAGGACTCATTAAACATCCATACCACAATTCATAAAGCACTTTTTTGGGATATTTTATTGCTCTTTAAAAAATATAAACATCCCTGATTTTTTCATTATTTGGACTAGCTAAATATAGGCAAACGATGCTCTGAGCACCCCTTTTTTGATCTTGTTCCAACTCATAAACTAAAAAAGACCAACGGAGCATCCTTTTTAGTCACATTTTTCTCACTCTTTAAACTGAAAAAATCCTAACCTGTGTCTTGTTGTTTGTTAAACATGCTAAAGATGACCCAAGCATTCTTTTAGGTACTTTTTTCTTACTTGTTAAAAAATGAAAAATCCCGAGTTTTTGTTACTGAGCTCGTTAAAGTGTCACAACAAAATAGGAGTTTAGTCTGTCACCTCGTACTCATAACAAAATGAGGTCGACATCTATTGGAAAAAGGTTTCTCTTTATATGGGTTCAATACATTAAATATAGAAAAGTAACTGATATGGGTATACTATTAACCTTTTGTCGCACCCAGTTAACAACTATGACAAAGGGACCACTACAGAGTCTCTCTTTATGATCTTTTCAAACTCTCTAAATATGAAAATACCACCAAATTGTCTAGTATGGACTCTTTAAATACACAGACAAGATATAGAGTCGTTCTTTTTACAATACTTTTCAGACTCCTAAAAGATGAAAAAATAGATGAGTTTACCTATCTAGACTCATTAAACCAATCAAATAGGGCAAATAGTCGTTCTTTTTTCAATCCTTTTCAGACTCTTTAAACATGAAAAGATCGATGAGTTTACTTGTTTGGACTCATTAAAAAATCAAACGGGAAAAAGTGGACAATACAACTGTATACTATATTCGGAAGCATGATTTGGCAGCATTCGTTCTCTTGAACATGGCACTCCCTCAGATAAACTGTCATTTTGATAACCACTCAGTATGAACCCTACCAACCTATGAGTTTTTAGCCTATGTACCATAATGTAATTGTATCTTCGTATCTTAAACACTCTGTAGTGTTCATGAGTCTAGTGCTGTTTAGTCAAAACCATTGTTGTGCCTTCTATTGTTCAACAGATCCCATTTGTTTCCTCTATCAACCAATCCTACATATCCTTTCATCATGCCCTCCATTGTTTAGACCCAAAAGCTCAAAATATTCTTCAAAAAACAAAATCATCCTTGTCCGTTTTCATGTCAACTGATGTAGGACACATCATTGCCTACCTTTCAATAGGTTTCTTCCTATCGACTTCAACACTCTATCTAGGAAGATAACCCAGAAACACATTCAGTGCCTTGGTACTTGTAGACATTAGTGGCAGGTTACCTTGTGTTTGATCATGGGTTTTCATTATTGGCTCCTAGTTAAGCGATTCTATGAGTGTTTGATGACAAAAAATCTTTCACATTCGTTAGTTTACACTGTGCATCTTGGATACCATCACCATTATCATTGGGCTTCCTCACATTTGTTAACGGTCTCCATTATTGACTGGTAATCAGATGATTCCATGCATGTTTGACGTCAACTCATATTATCACATGTACCAGTCTATGCTATTTGGTGAAGCAGGAATCAAGACCTTAGGTAGAGGCTTGCATCAGTCAACCTTGTTTGCTCTCCCAAGCTGCGATATTGTTCTTTGGAGATAGCTATTTCATGATGATCTATTATGACATTGGATCCGCCCTGTGCCATATTGGCGGCTAGCATTGTTACATCTCCGAGGAAAAACTTACTCTGACATAGCTACTGAGCATGGGAATGCCTGACTTAGAACATGATTTTAGCAGTTTATATATATATGTATCTTTGTTGTATCAAGTTTTCCTTGCCGCTCAAAATGTCTCTCTCTCTACAAAGATTTTGACAACAAATTACAGTGTTTTTTCATAAAGTATTTCAGCCATCGTCTCTGCCTCTGATCTCATACTCTAGGGGGCATCTATTATAGGATAAATTGACCTCCTAATCAACTCAGAGGAGAAGGACAAGATGAGTGAAGTAATGATCACAATTGTAGGCCCAGAATCTACACTAATGCTCTCCATACACTAAGAAGCTACTTTATAAAGCTTGTTACCAAGCATAAAGGAGCATTAGTCACCCTGCTAACTCCTGATGTTAGACCAGGGGAGCATTAGTGAACTTAAGTGATGTTCAAGTGGTTATGCCAACGAATTTGCTCATAAATATCTAGATATTAAATCCCTAAATTTGTGCTAGAAAAGCAAGGAAACTCCAAAATTATAATTTATTTAAAAATAATACTTGAAGCATGTAACATATCCCCCTCACTCATGACCGTGTACCAAAATGTAGCGTTTGTTTGTTTCTCTCCTCTAGCGACCTCATCTGTCACGTAAACCAACCAACGAAACCATGTACCGCGAGGCACCCCCAACGGATTGATACACATCGTAGTGACGTTTTCTATTTGTAGGGTTTGTGAGACATGAGATTATTTCATCTCAGGCAGCCATGATGATCAGGTCATTTTCCTTAGCTTTAGCAAAGGCTTTAGTGCGAGATGCAAAGGATTTAGCGATCCATTCACTAAAAATGTTTGTGGCAACCATGAAAAGGATTGGAATGTGGCATGATGAATTGCAGGCTAGAGACAGGAAAATTATAAGTGAAATTTGTGGGGCAGACGAACTAAAAGTGACTAAACCCAACACAACAATGAGAAGGATTGGGATGTTGCAAGCTAAAGACTGGAAGATTATAAAGGAAATTTGTGGGGCAGAGGAACTAAGAGTGACTAAACACAACACAAACTAGAACATATAGAAATGAGAGGAGAGGACCATGCCTAAGTCATAAGTAAATGAAGAAATGTGTAGAGGGAAAAGAAGCTAGCACATAGAAAAACAAAAGATGATAGAGCGAGAATACAACTTGAAAGTGGTAATTATGGTATAAGGACACACATGACTGAGGCAGAAGCTCAATGACTACACAATTGCATAGCTCACACAGTCATCGTGAAGGTTGAGCCTTGATACTGTGCAATGCGATTCGGGCTGGACGGAGGAAGAAAACTGCTCAGTCTTGGAGCTTAGTGAGGTAGGATGAGGGGATGATCTCTAGTTCAGCCTATTGCACATTTATAGAATGAAGAGGAGGTTGATTGATTTCTAAATTGCACAAATCATGAGCTCATGGGATGAGCTTGAGGCCAGAGATTGTGCAATGTGCGGTAAGGCTCGAGGGCTAGATTGCACAATTTTCAAGGCCAAGGTGAGGGCTTGAGCACTGGAACTGCATAGTGCATAGTCGAGGAGGTAGGGACTATTTATTATGAAGTGTCAAGAGGTAGGCTCATAGCTAGAGGGTTGAGACTATGCAATGCATTGTTCAGGAAGGCCAAATGAGGATGGGTTTCTTGGTCAGAAATCTTTAAGAAATTTACTAAGTGTGAGATTGGTGTGGTTGATGCGAAATTGATAAGACTTCAACAATGATCACACACTTACAAAACTTTATGAAAAACAACATAGCTCATCTAAGACACATGAAAAACATACTTCCCTCAATGTGACAACTTACGACAAGTGCGACACTAAAGATAGACTTTGCGACGACTGTGATGAAACTTGTGCAAACATGCTTAAAACTTTGAGAATGAATCTGATAGATGTTTACATGATAGTATAAGCTCATATTCACAAAAATAATCTCTTGAAACCACCAAAATAGGCTTATACACATAGTGCAATGCTTAACATGCAAAAAGGAAACATTTTTCTTTTCTTGCAAAAGGGACCAAAACACTTAGAGGAAACACATGGAATGGGTTTCAATGTTTGTGATGACCATATATGAGACAAAGGTAGGCTCCAAAATTTAGTGCAGTCCTAAATTTTGGAGGATGTTGTAGTAGCAACAACACTTGGCAACACACTAGCAAAACTTGAACTTCTTTATCTTGATTGACTCTTATGTGCAAGGTCTTAGCTCTTCAAGGAGTATTGATTCATCGTGTAGACCACTCTAGCCTCACCACTTACCCCGTGAATAAACATGGTCCCATTTTTACCTTCTCGATTAAACACAACATAAGATTCAACAATATTGTAATGTTTCAATGGAAAGGGTAGTGTAGTTCACGAGTTTCATATCTTCAGAGTATAATTTTTCATATCTGGTGTTTCTCCACTAATAACAAGCTTAGACAATACCCTAGAAGAGTCACTATAGGAATATAAACATTGCTCCACTGCAAGTGATCCTGGCCAGTAGCCCGACAAAGTTGGTTGCTTCACCTCTCCACGTAGAAATCCTTTCTCTTCTTTCGCCTTTATTGATTTATTTTAATAGTATTATGCATTAGAACTTATTCATTTTATAGGTGGAAGAGGGATCTAGACTTATTGAGATGAGGAGAGGTTGTTCCTTAAGAGAATCATATAGAGACCTCTGATTAGGTTTGATCATTTAGGTTTTTCCCCTTTCCCCTACTACTAATTGGATAATCATGAAAACACTGAAACATAAAGAACCGAGTGTATGTATAAGGTTTCCTAAATAGACAAAAGTATCATGGTTTGACCAGAAATATGCTCACAGATGGATCTTATTTTCCATTGGAACTTTATTGAACAAAAGATATAACCAAAATAAGAAAGGAGGACCAAAGGTTGGCCAAATTTTGTGTTGTCACGAGACTCTTTCAATTTAGCCACACACAAAGAAGCCAGAAAACATGTTCACACACAATGCTTATTTGCATAACATAATAAAACACAAGAACAACAAGAAATCAGTAAAATAAACTATGTACATAGCATAGGGAATATCCCTAGAACATCATTGAAAATAATCTTTTAAGTATTGGCGATTAACAAGAAGAGAGTCAATCTTCCCTTCTATTTATTGAAGACGATGTGTATATTGTACAAACTTGTCGTGTATGTTATATGGTCTGATCCATAGGGATTGAAATTTAAAGTGTTTTCATTTGTCTTCATGGGCTTTGACCCACCACAATATGAAGTTACCTATGCCAAATTCATTCTTCCCTACAAAATTCTTATCAAACCACCTCTTAATACGACTTTAGTGAAGAAAAAAATCTTTTGATTTTACTCTTTCTTCCTGCAAGTTGCAAAGGTTTTCCATCCTACACTAAACTAATAAGCATGGTTTTCTCTAGAATTCTTTTGAAATATGGAGGGAAGGCAAGTAGATATTTCAGGGTAGGATGACATCTTTTCCATAGGCCAAGAAGTAAGGAGACATATTCAAAGAAGGTTTTGGCATGACATGGTCAACCCATAGGGAATTTACTAAAGCAGAGTGCTCGTTCCATTGTTCAGAGAAGATGGTCTTCTTAACGATACTGATAATTTTTTTGTTTGTAGAATTAGCAAGACCATTTCCATGCATATAATAATTATTTTAATGTTTCAAAATAATTCCATTTTCCAATGAAAAAATCATATAATTTTAGTGATGAAAAATATGTTTCATTGTAAAAAACAAGCAAAGTTGGAACGTCAAACATGGAAATTATATTCTGCTTAAGGAAGTTGATTACTTCGTGATCATTCAATTTCTTTAGTGGAACTGATTATATCCAACATGTAAAATAATCTGTCGCAGTGAGGATGTAGCAGTGTTTCTTTGATAGATGCAGAAATATTTTTCAAATAATATCTATGCCCCATTTTTGAAATGTTTCTTCCACTGCGGTAGGATGTAATGGGGTAGTTGACTGCTTGTTTTGGTCAGCAAACTTCTCGCAGACTGAACAATTGTGGGGATATGTGTTAGTATCTTTTAATAATGTGGGCCAATAGAAAAAAGTATTCATACCTTTATGTGCAGTTGTGTCAGACGCAAAATGTCCCCTGACTAGTCCCTCGTGGAGGTAACGTAGTAATCTCTCTGAATCATGTACTTCTAGGCTCCTGAGAAATACTCCATTACAATGCTTTCTGAAAATAATTGCATGCACCAATTGATAAGATAATGCTTTAAGTCTAAGTTCACTCTTCTGATGTGGAGATAGGTGAGAGGACATGGTTCCATTCTCAAGCTATGGGTGCACATTTGTGTACCAAGAGTTTCTAATGGTAGTGGGGTAAGCTTTCTCAAAATTTTACATTTCAATCTCCTGGTCCCATCTGAAATTATCTTCTTCATTTTCTTCCATTTCTTCTGCTGGTACTCGACATAGACTGTCACCCTTGATTATGTGAACTAGCTTGAACTATAAGTCATACACCTGTAAGCTATTCGTCCAATTCTCTTTCCTCTCATGCAACTCTTATTGAATGAAAAATGATCTAATTGTTGGGTGGAGAGGAGATATGATGCAATTAGTTTTCAAGAGATAGGGTCGAAAAAGCTTCACCACCTTGTAAACTTCACATGCATGCTTATTGATGGCAAGATAGTTAAGCTTGCGTCCTTGAAGGATGGCACTCATGAAATATATTGTTCGCTCATTGTGTTGACCATCCTTTTGTGTAATCACAGTGACAAAGGAAGTATAAGAGGAGAAAATATAAAGCATAAAATATTTCTTGAAATCGGGAGTGTAAAAAGTAGGTTCTTATGCAATAGCTTAGTTAATACAGGAAAAAACGTCCTTTCCCCTTTTATCCCTCTTGAATAATGCATCCTTCTTTACCATCTCCTATATAAGTTTCACAATCTAAGCATAATTAGATATGAAATTATAAAGAAAATTAATCTTTCTGAGGAACGATTGCATAGCATTCTTTTTTACAGGGAAGGGAATATGTGTGATTTCTTTGACCCTCTCTAGGTCTATTTTAATCTTGGTTTTTGAAATAATATGGCCCAATATATTACCCTCATACATTGTAAAAATAAACTTCTTGGGATTAAGGGATATCCCATATTTCTAACACCGCTCGAATATTTTCCTCAAATGGCGCAAGTGGTCTAATCTCTTCTTGGACAACACCATCACATCATCAAGATAGACCAATACAATCTTCCCAATTAATATGTGAAATGTAATGGCCATCGTGCACTGAAAGGTCGCATCAATGTTGATTAATCCAGATGGCATTCTCCCAAATGTGAATGTGCCCCACTTCATGCCAAATGTTGTTTTAGGTCTACCAAGCTCTGAGACTAGACCCTGGTTGTAACCTGAATATCCATCTAGAGAAGAGAACATTTATGACGCTGAAATGGTTTGCAGTATTTGTTCGACAAATGGCACTATGTAGTTGTATTTGTTCGAGGCACAGTTCAAGTTGTGGAAATAAACACACAAGAAGATTTCACAGACTTATTTCTCACTGAGACCATGTCTGCTACACAGGTTGAATGTCACACTTTGTACATGATCTAGGCATCCAACAATTTTCTCAACTCCTTGTGAATAAGAGCCTCAATCGTTGAATGTACCTTTCGTAGCTTCTATTGGAAAGGCTTGGCCCCTTCTTTAGCCAGAATTACATGCTATATTATTCACGTGTCAAAAGTTTTTAGCTTGTCATATGTCCACATGAATACATCTCGATACTACTTAAAGAAGAAGATGAAATATTTCCGCTCCTTTGGTGTGCAACAACTACCGAGATTATCCAACTTTAGATCTTTTATGTTCTAATATTTATTTTCTTGTGTGACGGTGTTTAACTATGACTCTTTGCATTGAATGGCCCTAGGAAGCAATTCTGCAAATCATACATCTTTTCCAATGATGTGACAACTTTTTGCATGGGGTTTCCTTTGTTTGCACTAGCTACATCTTGCAACACTTTCTCATTCTCGTCTTCGTTGATAACTGCATCCTTGAATACATAATCATTCTCCATAAAGTTAAGTATCTATTCGTCATCATTAAAAAGTTGTAAGATATTAATATTTTCATAGATGGATGGTTTATAAAGAATTTATATAGAAAAATTGTCCCTAAGCAGCGATAACCTAGCAACAACATTTTCTAATGCATTCACAATTGCATTACACATCCTAGGAACATAAATGAAATTGAAATCTTGGAAATGAAAAATAAAATTCCATACCTCTTGTTGATAACCCTTTTAGATGAGGCGACACGCAGTGTATAGTATCACATACTTGTCATACAAAAATTCTGAGTCACCCATTTCTTTGTCAATCCCAACATTACAGTTAATGGCCCTTTGTAAGTCCAAGATGGGTGCTTCTTATTCTGTGGTGTCATTTGTGCCTCAAATTTTAAGTGGATGGAGATCAATTTTTTTCTCTGATGGGGGTCTCTTAAAACATGACCAACTCTATAGCCAACCCACGTCTTTGAACCGTCAAAATAAAATTTCCAAACATCATATGTACAAGGACTACGTACTACACTATTACTGCTACTACTACTACTACTACTTACTATACAAATGTCATTTTCGCCAGTTAGACTATGAAGGAGGTCCATGTGTGTATCTTGTAGAACTAGGGATGGCTGAGCAAGATAACACTCTGGATCAGTTTCTAAAAGTAATTTTCCAAAGATAAAATTTATGAAAGAAACTAGTTCATTCTTACACTCAAAGGGAGTAATAGTATGGTTCATTTAATGCTATGAGTTCACCCAGATTTGATTATTTCTTCCCTTATATGGAAGCCATAAATGTGACAACTCTTTAGCAAAATATCCCTGTAACTTTTTGGACCGATCTTGACCCAAGAAAACATTGTATGCTTATGGAATTCCCACAATCACTATGTTTATACATTGGTGAACTGGGTGGTCAGATGATAAATGAATAATCCACAATAATGGCGGAGTATGTGATGACTCATGATATGACATGATACTGCTTACATGGACTTCTTAATGATATGTCAATGTCAAGCCATCCTTATTGCTCCTTGCTATGTTTCTTCGTGAAAATTCTGTTTTATCCACCTCCATATCGCTTAGAGGTAAGGATTCTTCAATGATATCAAGTCTTGAGCTATGGCTGCAAATTGGTGCCACTTTTCTTTCTCTTGGTTGACCGACTCTCATAATCAACTACAAAGATGTCTTTCAGCATGTTTCCCTTCTTCATGATCTTGTCATGATATGATAGGGTACCTGCATCTTCAATTCACTCATGATGAGCCCACATCAATCTCATAAACCCCTAGTCTAAGATGGTGCATGTTAATCCACTTACTGAGGAAGAACTCAATGACAACCTAAGAGAGAGACTCAATGACTATGCAATTATTCATGGGTGAAAACCAATTCTAATACTAGTTTCTTGAAGATCATTCTTGGCTCCAACTATTAGTAAGCGAGAGGATTGAAAATGTGCATTCGAAAGGAAAGTGGGTGTGCCTCATGAGTTTTTAGTCATATGTATGTCAAATTTCTTCTACTACAAAGGGGAAAGAGAAGTGAGCCTCTACGAGAGAGGTAATAATACCACCCTAGTAGAGACATGCATGGACAAGAAGGATCCATCCAAAAACCCAGCAGATGACCATTACAACCAATACAACAAGAAATATCTATCTAATATCCAATGGAGATCAATTTTTTTCTCTGATGAGGGTCTCTTAATACACGACCAACTCTACAGCTAACCCACATCTTTGAACTATCAAAATAAAATTTCCAAACATCATATGTACAAGGACTACATACTACACTATTACGGCTACTACTACTACAACTTACGATACAAGTGTCATTTTCTCCAGTTAGACTATGAAGGAGGTCCATGTGTGTGGCTTGTAGGACTAGGGATGGCTAAGCAAGATAACACTCCAGATCAGGTTCTAAAAATAATTTTCGAAAGATAAGATTTGTGAAATAAACTAGTTCATTCTTACCCTCGAACGGAGTAATATTATGGTTCATGTAATGTTATGAGTTCACCCAGATTTGATTATTTCTTCCCTTATACGGAAGCCATCAATTTGACCACTCTGTAGAAAAATATCCCTGTAACTTGTTGGACTGGTCTCGACCCAACAAAACATCGTATGCTTATGGAATGTCCACAATCATACTCTTAGAACTGCCATAGTTAAATAGCCACTTTGAAGTTGACTAGCCATAAGATCGAGATTGCAACCTTCATGATGAAGGAATGCACCAAGTCCAAATTATAACAAGCGTTGGAGGCAGCGGTAGTCCCGACTGGGCGAGTCAAAGGAGAAATTGGGGATTAGTAATAGTGCATTGATGGCAGATGTAGTCGCTTGGCCAAATTTTCTTGTAGAGTCTCTGTAGAAAGCTAAACAATTCAAAATTGCCAACCTTTTTTATAAAGTCATAATCATCATTAAGTCGAGCCAGTCAAAGGAGAAATTGGAGAGCAGTAATAGTGCATTGGTGGTAGTTGTAGTCCCTTGGTCAAATTTTCTTGTAGAGTCTCCTGGTAGAAAGCTAAACAATTAAAAATTGCCAACCTTTTTTATAAAGTCATAATCATCATTGAACGTAAATTAACTTATTGAATCTTGGGTTGTTTTGGAAAGGAGTATCTCCACTATATCTCTCAAATAACTTTGAAAAGGATCGAGATGGGCACTGCTCCTTCCAATGTAATATTGGATGCATCCATATGCCTAATAGATGGAATGCAACAATTGCTAATTGCGTTCAACTTGTGGATAATTCTCTTAGTTTTCTAGTGTGCCTTGTGAGTTTTCCCTTTGAAACCCAATTCTAATCAGTGTAACTCAAAAATAAAACAGCTTCGCTCTAACACTTTAGCTTGTGTTTATATTTCTTAAATAACACATCAGTGTTGATAGAAATATTTAGGATTATTTTATTTTATTTAGGATGAAGAGGCTAAAACTGTTTACAATTTCTAACTCGGATTTCTTCCAAATTCTCTTTATGATTGAAATCTCTGTCAAGCTCTTTGTTTCTGTTTGAATGTAACTTTTGACAGTCAAGTCTATCTTTCATATTTAATCCAAAAGATACTACTCATTGTGAGGTTCATTCTCCCAGCTGAGTTGTTACCTACAATATTAGCGTTTCAATGTTGATTCATGTGTCACTGGACTTTAATACATCTGCCCACAAGCGATCATTAATATATTTCAAAGTAATGTGATACAACACTTACATATGCAAGAAAACAAGTAAATTTTAAGTTTGTAAATCAATTCTATTTATTATTATTTTTAAATAAAGATATGACGTTGTTTTAATAGAAATGTTAAATGTAATAGTGTACGTTTCCTTGGAGTTCTAAAAATAATTGCTGACACTGGTTCCAGCCCATCTAGCTTAGTTAGTAGAGCGTGAGGCTCTTAACCACGGTGGAATTACCTTGTTTTTTCATTTTATGACTGGAGGCTCATCAATGTTACATTTTTAATTTGAAAAATAACCTTTTAAGTTTTAGCAATTCAATGAGCTGTGGGACTGGTTTCATCCGTGGGCAATCGAGATTGAAAGTCAGTAAATTCCACAGATGTATTCTATTGTGAGCCCCAGTTATTTCTACGTGAATCATGCCACCCTCTCCGAAAGCTATTGCATGTAGTACACTTGCCTATCTATTAGGAAATGCTCCAGGTAAATCCAGATGTCCTTGAATAACCAACCCCCAGTGCTTATTCTATGAGCGCTCTACCTCCTATGCATTTTCTTATGGGTTTTGATCCGAGTGGTGTGGTTATAAGACTCAGTCAAAAACATCAGTATCTGGTGATGAATATGCAATGCAAGGATCTGGGCGCCCCATGTTGTTACTTATCTTCAAGAGTTTCAAGTTTCCAGATCGCCCCATATTGTTACTTCTCTTCGAGAGTTTCAAGTGTAGCATCGAATCTTTTTGCGAAGCTTCTCAGCAAGAGGGGTAATTACTACAGTTTTTTACTAATAAATTGAACATCGTTATCCCAACTTATGCATATAGCAAGATATCCAGCATGATCCTGGCATTAGGCATCCAGTAAGATATCCAACATGATCCTGGCATTAGACTAGGCAATTATATTTATGAATCTAGCATTAAAAATTAACTTACCATCATGATCCCAGAATTGGACAAGGTATTCAACAATGGAGTGGTGATTTACCCTGAAGTAAGATGGCGTTCTACTGCTATTAAGAAACTAGTGAATTAGACTTTCGGAATGAGGCACTACACTTCATAATTTATTGTGTACTCCCCTGGAAAACAACTGGTGTGTTCTACTATGTGAAAATTAAAATGGTTTAGTAATTCTTTTGTCATTAACACAGCCTAATAACCTTAAAGTTGGTTTTAAGACTCCTTAGGAACCACAAGGGTTACATTGAGTCTGGTGACCAATGCTTTGAGGGCTCTTGTTTCTCTCTGTGTTGCAGAGTCCTTTCACCTGAAGCATCGGCAGCTACAGGGGTATGGCCATAACATCATTCAATTTGATCCTTTGTACTTTACTTCTAGTTTCTTTGTACTTTAGTTTCTCTTTCGAAAATAGTTTTGCTTATTGTGTGCTAATTTGTTGGGTGTTGCTAAACAACTCTCAAACATTAGCTCTGGAAAATGGTAAGTACGCCAACATAAATCTTGGCTATTTTTTTTTCGGAAAACACTCAAAATTGTGATAAACATACGCAAAATTGTGATAAGCATAGATATAGCAAGTTCACCATACTATTTGTTTTGTTGTCTTGGATTTGGGATTTGATCGCCGAAACAATAACACTACAATGGCTAACAGATAACTTATCTCAAGGCATGCACAATTTATAGTAATGGGTTTTTAATGGGTTTCTAATTCTATCCACATTTTAATTTTATCATTTACAAGGGAGGGGGTTGATATAAGTGCACCCAGTGGACAGTTAGAAAGATGTTCATAATGTGCATTTGAATATTTTCAATAGCAATGACCAGTAGGGCTCACTAGGCGGGTCTTCCATAGCACATAGTCTATGTCATACTAGAATCAGTCTTTGCCATACTAGACTATGGACTCTAGAATTTACATATGCTTGTATCAAACCTCTGTCTAACTAACAAAAATTTAAAATCATAAAATGGGGATAATTAATAAAAATTCAAAATCACAGGGACTTCTTCTTGGGCATAACATTCTTAACATTCTTTGCAATAATAGAACTTATGAAACATGATACCCAAAAACAACTAGAAAACAATATTGGTTTCCATATTGATGTCAGGTAGGTTTTTATCCCTCTCCTTTTAGTCTTACCGATTCTTTTAGATTGATGCTTTTGCTTCTCTGGTTCAGATGGGTGGGTGTGAGCAACATACCTGAAATCTCTACCATTTCTCGCAAGTAATGCAAGACGACATGACATCTAGCGCATCTCCAACCCTATTACACATGACGGCAAGAGCAACTCCTGTGAGGCATGATAGTAAGACATGATAGTAAGCAGAGCTCCAAATTCAAAATGAAAAGAAATTACCAGCAATGTCTGCTATCACAATTCTAATGTAGGTAATGTCTCTGTCAGAACGAATTTTTCCTTCACACATGACATTGAGTGCAGAGCCAAATTTAGAAGGAAAGAAAACACAGGTAATGTCTGTGTTACAAATCTATGTTCAATAATGTCTTTGTTACAATTCTATGTTTATGGAACTCTATGTTTATGGAAGAGTGAATTATATCATATGTACATCACATTTTAATATATATTCATGAATCTATAAATCTGTGTGAATAAGAGTGACTAAAGAGGAAAGCCGCAGTGCCAAAGACATGTGGAGGAGACCTGGCTTCTCGAGAAGTGTCATCTTAACATGGGGCATCACTTTGCATGAGGACAAATACATAGTCTAAAACTTATATATATGCAATTTCAAACTTTGGGGAGATGTATGCACTTTGAAGCGCAGGATAAAATATTATAAAAAATTGCATGTATGGCAGTTTTAAACTACATTCAAACTTTGGATAAAAAGTTCTAAAAGGTGTATGAGTATTTTGAAACTCTGGATAAAAGATTGCAGGATATCTAAGGTTACCTCGGGGCATGTGAAGGTTCCAATAAGAGTCCAAAATCAAAACTTTGGATAAAATTTGGGTTAACCAGAATTGCAACTGGAAAGTTTAGTTAAATTTCGATAGAGTGGAGAAATATTTGGTCAAAAGAATGATTAATGGCTGGTCAACACTCTAGTGATCGCTAAAGTCCCTGCCCTGCCGAAGGCAAGGACTAATAATCCTTGAGAGCATAAGTAAACATTAGTGACAACAGACTAAGGTGGAAACGATATCCTTAAATTGGCCTCACCTTCATTCTACACATGAACTATCTCCCTCAGTGGGAAGGAGTGATCTCGTGTGGGAGTTATAGGTCATACACCTACCATGGGTAGAAATATGAAATAGAATTTATAATAATGCAACCAGCCTTATTTGAAATTATAATTTTAAATATGATTTTGATTTTAATTCATTTTTTATATTTTAATTGAATTTTAAAACAAAATTAATTTGAATTATGGATTTTATATTGGAAATTTGATATTTGAATTTTTTTATTAATTTTTTATTTTCAAATTTCAATAATTAATTTTTAATATTTTAATGAAATTTTAATTTATTAATTTTTTAGGTTTAAATTAATAACAACTAATCTACAATAACTAGTCTATCTCTAAAATTTTATTTTAATTAATTCTATAATTAAGGGCTAATTTCTACCATGATGTATCCTTTCTCTTTATTCGTTTGGATTGATGGACTTTTATGGATTTTTTCACCTTTGTCTGTAGGATGAACCACATTAGTTGGTTCCAAACGTTTGTTACTTATGTGATTAATCTAAAAGAAATTCTCATTTAGAATATGGATCAAAAAATTATGAAATGTAATAAAAGTAGACATTCTCATTTACAATATGGATCACAAAAGTATTCGAATATTTATTATAGAAAGTTAAATATATTTTTTTAAATATTATAGGTTAGTGCGATTTTTATTCCAAAAAAGAAGAAACTGGAGTGAGCTCAATATTGGGGAAAATCTCACTTTTAAAGGGAGAAGAGAGAACAAAGTCCCATTCCCACGAGCATTGAAATCAAAATTTTCTGATTTTCCTACTCAGTTATCATTATGCTACCCTACAAACTGATTAAGTAAGAATATACATTTACATAACATAATGAAACTAAAATAGATATCGAGTTTGCTGCAGTTATGTCACTTTTGTGGTCTTCTAAAACTGATTCACAGATGGTTATTGCTAAGACTTGATTCTACTGCCGTGGTAGTTGGAATTCTCTCCAGTTTGATTTAAGATTATGCCCTTAATATAATTGTATGATTCCTCAAGATGAGAACAATTGTTCTTGAGCATTTCTATTTCCTTGTTTTGATCGTCAAGATGCCTTTTTCATATAGTAATTCTCATTCGAGATGCCTTTTTCATATAGTAATTCTCATTCTTTGCTTGTTTCTTTACATCCTTCATACATTCACGTAGTTGGTCTATCATAAATTTGTTAGATCTGCAAACTACACACTTATCATTTTGAGCCGCTTTGTCCAAAGGATTCATCTCCAAAAATGGGGAGAGAAATAAATTTTTACTTAACTGTTGACTGGATATTTTGATGGATCACTTCAATAGAAGGAGTGAAGAGATTACTGGAGGAGATGCTCCCTGAGAGAACAAGGGAGGATAGAATACAAAAGAAACGAGAGGTTGTAGAGAGGAATAGGGAAGTGATAGCGCATGGAGGAGAATGTGAGGCTTGGAGAGGGAGGTGAAAGAGAAATGGAGGAGACCACCTAAGTGAGGTAGAATGGGATCAACCTGAAAAGGAAGGTAGGGAAACGTGATCTTTGAGGCACTGGGAGGCCGATGCTCAAAGGAGGGCGCAAAAGACAAGAGGGGGACGAGGTTGGAGTGGTATAAGAGGACTCAACAAGGGATGAAGGAAGAGTCGAAGTGGGGACATCTAAAGAGGAGCGGATGGAGAAGTGGATGAGGAGAGAATAAAGATGCAAAAGAGTCATGAGGAGAAGATGGTGGCTCATCAGACTTGGGATGCGAGTAGGAGCAGAGAGGTATTACGATGAAGATATGAATGTGAGAATAATGCAGAAATAGAATTTGTTAGAATTAGTTGTGAGTGGTTGAACAGAATTAGTTGTGAGTGGTTAGGAATTGGTTGCATGAGTTTCCTATATAAGTGTGATGTAATTGAGCAAATGGAGGAATGAAGTGGTGTGAGCTTTGTCTCACCTTTGCTGGTGTTTCTACCTATGTTTTGTTGTAGTTTTTTGTTCTAATTTCTAATTTGGTATCAGAGCTTGTTGTTTGGCACTGGAAACCAATTTTTGAACAACTCAAGAGTGTCAATTATCCCAATTTCCACAGGCGGAATGTGGTCTGCAGTGCGGAAGGCTTCACGAATCAAGCGGGCATCGAAACTTTTCAAGTTGTGACCTGCCCATAACCTGCCAAAAAGTTGACAGCTGCAGCACGCGTCAGAACGTCTCTGGCCAATCGCGCATCTGGTAAAGTTCTGTGTTCTTTGCTCTTCCAAATTGAAGTATTTGGCATAAGTACAGAGCGTCTGTTTTTTCTTGAATAAGAAGGCCGTGAAGATTTGATCCTTTTGACTCGGCTGAACTGGGTTTTGAAAATAGTTTTTTGTTTAAAACGGTGGCAGCAGATTATCAGTTTTTTAAAACAGTGGCAGCATATTATTAAAGGAGTTTTTGTGGTGCATTTTTAAGATTGTGTGCAGCATTTTATGTATTAACCAGTTTTCCTGGAGCAATTTTGCAAGTTTTGTTTGAAGTTCTTTGAAATAGCGTGTGTAAGAAGCTTGCAATTTTTTGAATTTGGTCATTGGTGGAGAAATGGCTAATCCCCTTGCAGATTCATATTTAAATGAGTCTACAAAACTTGATGGAGAAAATTATGTCAATTGGAAATTTAAGATCATAATATTACTGGAGGCATACAATCTCTGGCCGATTGTCAAAGGTGACGAGATCAAGCCTCAACCTCCTAATGCCACTCAAGATTGGGAGAAGTGTGAAATGAAAGCAAGGGTGCTGCTACGCATGTCAGTGAAGGACAATATTATTCCTCACATTCGGGACTGTGCAACTTCGAAGGCGACATGGGACACTCTCAAAGGTTTGTATGAGACTACTAATGCAAACCATATTTTATTTTTAAAAACAAAGCTGCTATCAATCAAAATGGATGCCATTGAAAGCATTAGCAACTTTGTTTCCCAAATTAAAGACTTTAGTGATAAGCTTGGTGATATTGGTGAAAAGGTTTCTAGTACAGACTTGGTAACTGTTGCTTTAAAGGGGTTAGTCCACGACTATAAATTCTTTATTTCAGCTCTCTCAGCTAGACCGACACCTCCTACATTTGAAGAATTGCTGGAATTCTTCTTCAAGAAGAAGAGCGCATGAAAAATTTTGACCTGGAGTCAAATGGTTCTGATTTGGCTTTGACTGCAAGAGGCAAAAGACCATTCCGAGGGAGACCATGGGATAGAAACAGAGGCCGTTTTCAAGCAAAGCAAAAAGGTATGGCACCTCCTAATTCTTATGTTAAAAGGAACATTGAATGTGATTATTGTGGAAAACCTGGACATCTGGCTAAAGATTGCTATAGGAGAAAGAATAATGAAGAAAATCAAAGACATAGCAGGCATAATGGAAATTACATAAACAGAGACACCTCCGTGAATGATGGATTTAAAAATCTTAAGTTATTTCTTTCTGATGTTGCATTGTCTGCTGAAGCTGATGATGAGAATGCTTGGTTTATAGATTCTGGTGCATCGACACACATGACTTGTAATAAAGAATGGTATGATAAATATTATGAGGAATCTGATGGTACACACATTTACCTAGGAGATGATAGGTCACTTAAAGTTCCAGGCTATGGCATAATAAATGTGTACTTACCTAATGGACAAATGCAACAAATTCATAATGTGATGTATGTACCTGCTCTCAAAAAGAATTTACTATCTGTTTCCACTATCACTGATAATCATTTAAAAGTAGAATTTGGTAAATTGGGGTGTATAGTGAAAGATGTTCAGGAACACTACAGGGTTGTTTCTACAGGTACCAGGGTTGGAGGATTATATAGATTGGATGTGACAGTGAAGCGCCATGTTGCACTGACATCCCAAGAGACATCGACAGCAGAATTATGTCATCACAGGTATGGGCACCTAAATTAAAATGATTTATCGTTGTTACAAAGGAAATCAATGGTTGAAGGTCTTCCTGTTATGAAGTGTGAACATTTACCATGTGAAGCTTGTGCACTTGGTAAGCAGCACAGAGAGGAGTTTCCTGTTCATACTGAGAAACGAAAGTATGATATACTTGAATTAATTCACACTGATGTATGTGGACCTATGCAAACTAGGTCTCTTGGTGGTGCTTCATACCTTGTTATTTTTATTGATGATAGATCTAGGTATACCTGGGTCTATTTCATTAGAAGGAAAAGTGACATATTTTGAGTATTTTAAAGAGTTTCGAAATATGGTTGAAAAACAAACAAGAAAGTGCATTAAAATACTCAGATCTGATCAAGGGGGTGAATATAAATCAAAAGCATTTAACACCTATTGTAAATCTAATGGAATTCAACAACAGTTCACAGTACCACATACCCCTCAGCAAAATGGTGTTGTTGAGCGATGGAATAGAACCTTGGTAGAATTTGCTCGTAGTATGCTGCAAGGTAAGAACATCTCTAATGGTTTCTGGGCAGAAGCCATTAACACTGCTGTTTATCTGAAGAATCGTTGTCCCACTAAGCAATTAGTTTTTCAAACTCCTTTTGAGGTTCTTCATGGTTATAAACCTGATGTGAGTCATTTCAAAGTCTTTGGATGTACTGCTTTTGCTCATATTCCTAAGGCTAATAGAAGAAAACTTGATGCCAAGTCCATCAAGTGTGTTTTCATTGGATATTGTATGGATCAGAAAGCCTATAAATTGTTTGATCCAAGTTCCCATAAACTATTTGCAAGTCGTGATGTATTGTTTCATGAGCAGACTGATAAAAGTAATACAAAGAATGATACATGGCATATATCTAATGATGCAATATCTAATGATGCACATATCAAACTTGATACTTTGATTAAGCAGGAACAGGAACAGGTACAGGTAGAGGATCAGGATGATAGCAGCAGTATGAGCACATCTAGCAGCAGTGAGTCATCAAAAGGGGGTGATTCACCTCAAAGCTGACAAATCATGGATGGAACACCCACAGGCATTGAATGACCAAGAAGGTCGTCCCGACAAACTCGGCTTCCTGCAAGGTATAGAGACTATGCCTTAATGTCTAATATAATGAATGTTGAAGAACCAATTGATTATGAGCAGGCTAAACAACATGAACCATGGATTAATGCTATGAATGATGAGTATGCTTCTATTATGAAAAATCAAACATGGGAATTAGTGGAACTTCCTGAAAATAAAGTTCCAATTGGAAGAAAATGGTTGTACAAAACAAAATTTAAAGCAGATGGTACGATTGATAAGTTTAAGGCAAGATTAGTAGCAAAAGGATATCCTCAAAAGGAGGTAATTGATTATGAAGACACTTTTGCACCAGTAGCTAAGTTGAATACAATTAGATTACTGATTGCCTTAGCCACAAAACATAAGTGGAATATACATCAATTGGATGTCAAATCTGCTTTTCTAAATGGTGATTTAAAGGAAGAAGTTTATTTGGTTCAACCTGAAGGGTTTGTCAAACAGGGACAAGAGCATCTGGTTTGCAGGTTAAGAAAGGCAATGTATGATTTGAAACAGGCACCAAGATCAGAGCAGAGTATTTTATTTTGCTTGCGCCTCTCTCCTCTTCACGGGCAGACTCTACCATTAGAGTGTGCGCAGTGACAGTATTAAACAAGCCGCTCTCGACTGATCGTTACGAGCCGACACCCAGTTCTGAGCGCCGTCGCTTCTTGTCCGCCATGGCCACAAACAAAGGCGGAGCTTAAGATTGCTGAGTGTTATTCTGTCTTAGGATATTGTGTGACGTTTTTTCCCTAAAACGAAGGCGGAGGGAATCGATACGCGGCTGTTACCGCTCTTCAGCGGCTGTTACCGCTCTTCAGGTATTTGTTTGCTATTCTTGATTGAGATTGGGCTTTTGTGTGCCATTTTGCCCTCCAAAATATAGTAGAGGGATTCGATCTACTATTCTGTTGGGGTTTTGTATGAATCAGGAAACATATTATCAGTTTTTGTTTAAAACAGTGGCAGCACTGTACTAATAGCCACTTAACAGATACGCAACGTTTTATGTAGAGCAAGTGTGCAAGTTTTGTTTGGAGTTTTTTGAAATAGCGTGTGTAAGAAGCTTGAAATTTTTTGAATTTGGTCATTGGTGGAGAAATGGCTAATCCTCTTGCAGATTCATATTTAAATGAGTCTACAAAACTTGATGGAGAAAATTATGTCAATTGGAAATTTAAGATCATAACAGTACTGGAGGCATACAATCTCTGGCCGATTGTCAAAGGTGATGAGACCAAGCCTCAACCTCCTACTGCCACTCAAGATTGGGAGAAGCGTGAAATGAAAGCAAGGGTGTTGCTACGCATGTCAGTGAAGGACAATATTATTCCTCACATTCGGGACTGTGAAACTTCGAAGGCGACATGGGACACTCTCAAAGGTTTGTATGAGACTACTAATGCAAACCGTATTTTATTTTTAAAAACAAAGCT